>JASTUB010000203.1:0-28808 GCA_031124825.1 Saccharomycopsis vini
AGACTTTAGTGCTTTATATATCTTTATAATCCTTATATTTCTTTACTTACTTTACAGACCTGTTGTAAATTCATTAGGTCATATTGTTTTTTTGAGCTTACATCGTAGAAGTTATATGGCGTACTCGTAGGACCTGTATGGGCCTGTAAAAACCACCTCTGTAAAATTGTGTAGTATAATCATCGTAAGTTCGAGTCCGCCACGGGACAATAATAGAAAAGCGAAGGTTGAGTAGAACCATCGGGATCCAAATTGCGCAGCGCTGCACCATAAACTCTAGTTTCCTTAAAAAGAAATTTAGGGCTGGGGTGGTCCACCCGGAAAATTTCCGCGGCGCGACCACTGTTATCGCGCGCGCGCGCTATGCAAAAAAAAAAGTGCATTACGGAATCTGCCGGATTGAAAAGTTTTTTTCGGCTCAGAATTTTTTCCAACTGAGTCCCATAATTGTTTTCATGGTGTGGTATATAATATGCAAACACACCTTGAACTGATTTTTTTTTTTTTTTTTCAGAGATGATAAGATTCTTTTGATCATACTTGGAAGTCTGAAATTTTCTTAAATTTGCTTTTCTTAATTTGCTTAAATAAATATCTTATTCCTTTGTATAATTTCTTTCTTTTCTTACAAATTTTACCTCAAGAATAGTTTTTATTTATCATTTTCACTTCAAATTTGTTGCATTTTATACTAGCTAAAAACAAAATTTCTTTTCGAATAAGATTTTTTCAATAACTCCGAGAAACAAATTACAAAGGAATTGTAAATAACAATTTTATTCAATCTTTTAAAATAATAGTGATAGTGATAAAAATTAAACGTAGTATAGGATAGGATACATGTAAATCTGATCCATTTAGATTCAATTAAGCAACCGAAATATCACATATCATTACGCGTTGTAATAAAATCCTTTTGCAATCCTCTCAAGTTCATCAGCATTATACAAATTCTCCTTGCCATCTGCGAAATGCATATTAGGTGTCATTTCAAGTTTGTCATAATAAGTCGACTTACTCTCAGTTTCCAAAATTTTAACGTCAATATCATCAAAATCATCATTTTCATCTTCATTCTTTCCCCAGTTCATCTCCAAGTTATCTGTACTGTGAAATGAGCTCCAAGGGCCTTTCTGCACTGATTTTCTGATTTTTGCCAACATTTCAAACTGCATCTTTGTCTCTGAATCTACAAATTCGTAATCAGTCAATAACAACCCCTTTTCGCATGACCTCTCCTCTGCACGTGTATCTGAGGTTTTTGGACATAACTTTGGGGAGTTCTCTTTTGCAAGAATGTTTATTCCGTTAGACCATATTGAAGTTTTAGCGTCTGTATTAGATAGGAATTGTAATAATGGTTTTTTATTGTTACACTTATTTTTCTCTGCGAAATCCCACAGTTCCTTCTCTAATATAGATATTTTTTTCATTTGCCTGCTCCTCTTGGAATTTATGTCAGACAACTCGGGAAACTTCATTTGTAAGTCAATCTTTATTCTCTCAGCATTTGGATCGAGTAGCGCGGTTGAGTTAAAATCTTCAAGACTCGTCGGCTGGATATAGTTATGAACATCAACATGCTCTATATCTTTTAAATAAATCTTTTGTGTGAGTCGCAGTGAGAATAAGTCAGGGTGCAATGACAAAATTTTACTATCAAGTAGGTTCTCATTATCTTCATAGTCCATGAATATTGTTTCAACTAGCAGATTTTCATTATCAATATCACTGGAACCATACGACGGTCTGACTTTATCGATTATATCAGAAAGAACTAAACTGTTGGAATCACTAGCAATTTTAGCATGTTGGTTAACAAGAGTATTATTTGATGAAACGCTCATTCTGTTTTTCCGATATCTCTCAACTGAGGTTGAAGAGTTCCTTGACAATCTATTCAATGAAGAAGGAGATGAAGATCCAGAAGTAGTCGAATCATTTACAAACTTGAATTTTTTATAAATCAAAGATTTCTGATCAGAAGATAGTTGTAAAAAATAATAACATTGTTCATCATGTTTGTCAGTTGACCCTTCAGAATTCAAGCACTGGAACCATTCACCACGATAGAGATATAATATTCGGTTTTCAGTAAACATATCATTCAAATCTTTTTCCAATATTTCATCAAACTCATTACCGGTAGAAAAGTTTGATCTTTGCAACTGCATTACGCTTGAGCTAACAACATTCTTATATTCTGACAAGATTAATTTCTTGATGATGTATTCCTCAATATTAAATCCTGCTGTATAATATCCATTTTGATAAAACTCATTGGTGGCATTGCTAAACAAATTCTCGATCAAAAATAGAATATATGAAATGTCATAGTCGTTATTTTCTGCTTTTGAAAAAATCCAAAACTTAGTAAATACCTCCATGATAACTTGAGACAATTTGAAAAAATTAAAATGAACCCTCATTTCATCAGTAATAAATTGATTATTTAAAATAAAAGAATTCAAAAATCTAGAGATTAGCAAGCCAATTTTTAATACCGGAATCATTTTGTTTTCATAACCACTTTTGGAAATGTCATCAAATGATAGATGGCTTTGATCTCTGTATGTTGATGAGTCGTATTTCTCTTTTGTTGAAGAAAGCAAGTTACTATTACTCCTGTTAGAAATAATATCATGCTCTTTGTCTTTTAGCACAGAGTTCCAAGAGGAAGTTGAGTTATAATTTTTCTTCTTAATTTGACCAAATAAGAACTCACTTGAATCTTTCAATTTTTGTTCGTCATCTTTTCGTAGACTTGATAATGATTGGATTTTTCGCAACGTTTTTTTCGGCATTGCTATGGAGTTAGCTCTTTTCATACTACCTTGCAAGAATTCACTGCTATTTCTATTGTTAATCAAAGGTGATGATCCTGGTGAGAAACTTCTCACTGATTCCAGAAATCTCGGACTTGTGGGACTAATTACGGAGCTTTTACTTGAATATTGTTGATGATTTGAATATCGAAGCTTCCCGGGACTAATTCCAGTTGACAGCTTGGCATTCTGCATAGGAAGTAAAGATGTATTGGATTCTATTGGACCACCATTAAGCCCATTTGATTTCAATGTTATATCATTTAATTGAATTGTTATCAACTGAGGTGAGTTTGGGCACAGTTTTGTTTGGTTAAATTTCCACATCCAAACATTTGAATTTACATGTTTTTTCTGCTTAAGTAAGCCTTCGATTAAATTCTTTGATATCTCAGCATCACCAAATATCAAACTTGATGGTAATAATAGTGCATTTTCTAAAAATGAAATGGTATCCAGAACTTCTTTCCAGGTGAAATTTAAAAATAAATATTGAACAAAATCATCCAGATTCACTCCGCAGACACTTTTTATTATGAAATCAAACTCTTTTAATTTAAAGCTATAGTCTTGATCTGATTTGGGAACCATCAAGTCATGATAGGTGACAATTTCGTTGAAAAATTCCTGATGTACGTGATCAAAATGATAAATTTTGTAAATTTGTTTTGCTAACTGTGTGAGTTTTGAAATCAAAAAATTATCATTCAGATGCTGGAAAAAATCCATTGTCGAATCAAAATCAAATTTATCATAATAAATATCGTCAAAAGCTTCAAAGTTTAAGGATTTACTCAGAAAAAATTTTTGGGAATCTATAATTTGGAGAGAGATTGATTCAATTGTTGAAATGAAAAGATGATGATATAACTCGTGATTATTTTTATTGAATATCTTTGATTTAGGAATCATGAATAAAATTTCACTAAGAAGATTACCCCCTATAAGATAATTTCTAAAATTTGTAGATTTAAATAAGGTGATTGAAAAAAATCGTAAAGAAGAGTCAATAAAGTTAATGTATAGATTCGACATTTTTTCATTTTCCAGAATACAATTCTTAATTTCTGCAGCTTGTAAAGAATTTTTTTTAGATTTCGCCTTAATTTCATTTTTACGTGTTGAGCTTCTAAGTGAGTCAACTTTTGTGTTGATTTTTGGTCTTTTAGTTGTTTCGTTTTTAGACTTCATTTCATTACCATTAGAATTTTCTTCTAATTTTATTCGACAATATACAGTTTTCCAAATGACAATATCCACAACTTCATAATTGAAATTCAAAGAGTTGGCATTCTGGATATAATTCTGGTCAATTTCCAGTACAAATGAGTGGGACACCATCTCAGTACCCTTGATTTTTTTGAGAAAACGATCAATAATTTGATATTTCTCCCTAACCTTAAAAAAATTAATATAATATAACATATCATGATTCATCAAGCTTACAAATACCTCTAAAAGAGCAGAATCCATGCTAATGCTATTGACATCACCTTCTTGAAAATCATCCAATTTCTTTTCCAACAATATCTTTTCATTTTTTTTATTTGAAACATTCCTGCCGAATAAAAAAGTTAAAAATGATATATTATTTTGCCAAAAAATAATCAAAAGAGTTTCCAATATCCCAACATCTGGTTGTATGACATCATTGTGGCCAAAGTCTAATAATTTGGCATAACACTTCAAAATTCTCAGCAAAAGATCATGTTTCTTATAAAATTCATAAATTGATGCCTTGTGATTTTCCAAATCACTTATGTCAAACACATTATCCTTTTTGTCAGGTCGTTGTCTTTTTGTCCTTAATGCCGGTTCGGATGTTTTTTTTTGAAGTCTTCTATGAGGATTGGGGGTGGATGAGACTCTTTTACCGGTATGTTGTATATTATAACTTGAAGGTGACAACACCAGTAATGGAGATGTTACTAAGATATTATGATCTGCTGAGCCCGGTAATAACAATTTTGAGTGCCCAAATATTGTTTCCAAGTGTTTTTTGGTAAACTCGATCAAATCAATAATAAATTCCCAATATTTCAGAGACAAACTCAAAGGCAACTTGTTGTTTTTGGAATATTGACGAGACTGTATAAATCCATTTATTGATTTTTCCATCGATATGAAATCCTGTAAGAGAGAAATCATTTGAAAAAGTTGACACAATTCACACTAAATGAGACGGGGGTAGGGCAGTGATCAGAAATATAATGAAGTTCTGGATAACATGAGAATTGTTATTGAAAAGAATTGGAAGCAATTGAAAAAAAAAAAAAAAAAAAAAAAAAAAAAAGAACTGAAGCTTTTCTTTCGATTCTTGAACTAAGTGGAATCAGACGCTCATTTATGTTCTTAAAACCAAATGGGAAGACGATTCAAACGAATTTTTTTTGAAAAATATTTTTATTTTTATTTGAATTTTTTTTTTTTTTTTTTTTTTTCGCGCGTTTTTTAGCTGACCTGTCGTATATTGTGGGACAAACTGACTATGAATTTGTAAATAATAAAAAAAATTACAACTAAAGAAAAAAAAAATCAATAAAGAGATTGTGACCTTTTGTTTTCAAAACTCTTGCTCAAATTTAACTCAGATTTGATATGATCTCGTGGCATTTCTCTGTGCACACCATCTTTGTACAATAATAACAGCACTTACCGTGTGTAAATTAACACTTGAAAGGGTGTTGAACATATTACCAGTCAAGGTATAGAAATTGAAAACAATAATATGAATTTCAAAGTGACATAATAATAAAAACATGAAGTGAAACTGAAATTTCTCATATAGGGCTGAAGAGAATCCATTATATACCCTGACTTCCCCAGTGGAGTTGACCAACTACTATTCAAGATTTAACCCAAATTGTTTTAATGATCAAAGATTTAATTGAGTGGAGGATAAAAAAAAAGAAAAAAAAAAATCAGATTTTATTAATTAATATTTGTACGCTCCCAGGATATATAAATGATGCCCCTAACAATTTACTGAAAATCGTATGTTTCATGTGAGTGATTATAAAAGACTTGCGGAAGAAAAGATATCTCGCTGACATCAAAGATTGAATATTTCAATATAAGCATGTAAATGATGATGATAATAATAATGAGCAAGATATATAATAATCTCAAGAAACTAAATTGGAGTCAATAAATCGTCGTTTGATCATTGAAACAATAGAAATATTAATTAAATGCCAAGAACAGGTCCACATTTTTTTTTTTCAGATAAAATGGATCCGGTTTAATCAATTGTTATTGCTTACTGAATCTTCAATTTTCTATTGTATTCTAGAATTGTAGCGGTTACAACACCTTTGTAAACGAAACTTCCCTAAAAAGGTTTGTTTTTTTAGCACTTCTAAAGCAGCATTCAGTAGTATTCAGTAGTGATAATTTTAC
Source organism: Saccharomycopsis vini (assembly GCA_031124825.1). NCBI lineage: Eukaryota > Fungi > Ascomycota > Saccharomycetes > Ascoideales > Saccharomycopsidaceae > Saccharomycopsis > Saccharomycopsis vini. The sequence continues at coordinate 6,225 of JASTUB010000203.1, forward strand.
AAGGACTGTATCAAATTTCTTGAAACCATGGTTGATTTTAGATTTTTAGCTTATCGAATAAAACTTGGAAAAAGTAATAGGCACCATACTTAAAATCGCAATCAAGAATAAATAGTATCATGAATACTGTTTCTTTTCAAAAACAACAAAAGAAGGCGTATAAGACTATTTATTGATGGGCCCTATCAATTCCAGTCATTGATTGGAAAAAAAAAATACAAAAAAATAGAAGTTTTCGTAAAACTAGATATATATAATATTACTTTATCCAAAAAAAAAAAGAAGCTTGACTAATCAAATTTCTAGTGATAGCAGTTTGTCGTTGATAACTTGAACGCCATCCTTTGATAAATTCAAAAAGGAATGAATGGTTCACCTTTGATATTCTTGAAAACTTGAAAATTACATTACACTAATTTTACGAGCTATGTCAATACCATTTATAAGTATCTACTAATAAGTTACAATAGTTGCTTGAAATTCATGATTTTTTAAGTAGTAGTAATAATAAATTATAGTAAGTCGTTGCTGTAATTCACCTTTTATTATTATTTGACTTGATTTTTATATTTTTATATAGTTACCCGGGTGGGAAGCTGGAAAAAAAAAAAATGGGAGGCAAATCAGTATGAAGAAAAAAAGTTGTTCCAAAACTCTTGACAGATTTGAGATGAGTTCTTCTTCTGAATCATACAAAAAAGCATTTCACTGAAAGATAAACAAAGCAAAAAAAAAAAAAAAAAAAAAAAAAAGTCAAAACTGAAATCAATTTCATTAAATAAGAAAATAGAGATAAACATATAGATAAGGATAGATATATGTATAATATTTTTGATGTACAACATGTCATCTCTTAGATTTAACTGGATATTTGAGTCGCTCCCCATGGCAAAATCACGTACAAATTTAATACTGCGCCCGTCATTATTGTTATTATCAAATCAACAAATCACAAAATCACACAATAATAAAAGATCATTTTCAAGTAATGGGATTTTTTTCAATTATCAATCCAAAATGGCATTTGACACCAAAAAATTCAATGATGATCTTGTGAACAACAATTTTTCAGCTCAACAAAGTGAGACCATTATTAACATTATTATTTCTTCAATCAATAAAGGAATCAACTCTATTGCCAATGATTTCATCACAAAAGAAACATTATCAACTTTATCTTATAAACAAAAAGTTGATTTTGTGAAACTTAAAGGTGAGCTCCAATCTTTAGATCGCAGTGAGTTCACAAAAATGACTAATGAATATGAACGAGTTCGACTTGAATTGGAAAAATTAAGACAAAAAATTAGAGAAGAAATTAGTAAAACTCAAGCTGGAGTAAGGTTGGATTTGAGTTTAGAAAAAGGAAGATTGAAGGAAGAGAGCTCGATGCATCATTTACATATCAAAGAAACTGATACTAGAATCGATCAAGAAATAAGTAATATGAAAATGCAAATTGATAGTGTCAAAACACAAGTTATGCAATGGTTAATTGGTGTTTGTACTGGTACCTTTGCATTGATCTTGGCTTATGTGAGATTAGTTATGTGAAGTGTTAGAAATCTGTTCTCTTTACCTCCTTCTTTATCCTTATTTTTTTTTTTTTCAACTTCCATTTCAATTGTTTTCACCATCAACTACAAAATCAGTGATAATATATATACAATAATATAACTATAATAGCGATGATAATAATGTGTTAACCAACTGTTATTCTCCCCTCCTTCGCAACTCAATAAAAGTTTCGAATATTCATGGGTTATTAATAAACATACTATCTCCCCCACCCTACATGGTGATTTGAAAACTTAACAGCATATGGTAATAATGAAAATATTTCATAAACACAAGTAGAAGCATAAATATAATTACAATAATTATAATTTACCGGGCTTGTTTTCAAATATATAAAAGAGAGATAAATGTGAAAAAAAAAGAGAGAAGGAACTAGAAGAACTGAAATCAATAAATAAATCAATTGATACAACAACTGAAAATCAATTATTTTTTTTTTTTTTTTGATAACTTAATTATAAAAAATCATCTTTGTATCATTTTTAGTCTCTTCTTGCAATGTATAGTCTGCTATAAAATAGATCATTTTAAAATGTGCATTGTAGATCTAAATGATGAATTTGAAGTTTTTTTTCTTTTCAGAATGGGTGGGAAAATGATATAATCAACAAAGAAAGAAAAAAAAAAGTAACATGATTTGTGCTCAAACAGTTGGCAAAAACCAGTAAGCCATGGCTATAATGATATAAGTACACAACAACATCGCTCCTTCTAACCAGTTAGATTCACCATCCATGATTAAATAATTGGCGATAAAAACACTAACAAATAATACCGCAGTATCAAACACAGGGAAATATAAACTCATTGGAACATCCATAACCCAACCAATGATCACCATCAAAGGTACAACAAAAAGAGAAATTTGCATGGATGAGCCAACAGCAACTCCAATGGCTAAATCCATCTTATCCTTCATAGCAACAATTATACTGGTGACATGCTCACATGCATTGGAAACAATTGGTAATAATATAAGGGAAACAAATGCTTTTGATATCCCGGTTTGAGAAACCATGTCATCGATGGATCCAACCAAAAAATCGGCGCTAACAGACACAACAAGAGTGGTGATAAATAAAACAGTAATACCGGCTGTGAGAGATAAAGAATATGAATCATCATCATCATTGTCGTTGTTTAAAGAAATAGGGTTTGAAGGAAAGTCACTATCTGTGTGATGATTGTCGCCGCTAATGGTACGACGAATTGTTTCTTGTTCATCGTCTAATTCACGTTCAGTTTCTTCAAAAATATTCTTGTGGGTGTATAATTGGAAAAACAAGTATAAAGTATAAACAATCAATAAAACACAAGAAGTGAATCTAGATAACTTTAAGATTTCGGGAGATGGGTTTTCCAGAGTAACCTTTTCCTCTCCAACTTCTTGAGCAATTGTTGCATTAAACGCAGATGGAATCAATAATGAAGATACCGCCAACGCCATAAGTGAACTCATTGTTTGAGCAACAGATTTTGAAAAGTTTTGTTTAGTTCTATTATATCCTCCTAGAAGAAAACAACAGCCCAAGACTAACAATAAATTCGATAAAATTGATCCGAGCATTGAAGCTTGAACTAATCTAATTTGACCTTCTCTAAGAGCTATAATTGACACAATCAACTCCACAGCATTACCAAAAGATGCATTCAACAATGCACCAATTGTGTCACCAATATGATCAGAAACACATTCTGTAGAATAAGCTAATATAGCAGCCAAAGCGATAATTGCAAAAAAATTTGCAAAAAACACCATAGTAGAATTCAATTGAAAATAACCTGCCCAAAGACCAATTGGAAGGAAAATCAACAAAATATTGACAGGTGAACTCTTGAGAGTCAATTCGCATCCGTGAACAAAATTATTGATAAAAGATTTAGATTGTGCCATTTTTAGTATAGAGGTTAAAAGTTTACCACTAAAACAACTTTTTTTTTTTTTTTTTTTAGTTTTAGTTTTAGTTTTAATTAAGTGCCCGAGAAGACTATATTTTATTTTGATTTTATTTAATCGCAGCTTCATCGCCTGCTGCGCCTTTCGGGGAAAAAGTCAAAAAAAAAAAGTCAAAAAAGAAAAAAAAAAAAAAAAAAAAAAGAATAAATAAAGGAGAAGTCGGGAACGCGGATTTGGATAAACTGGATTGGTGGTGTTTTCTATCAGCTAGGATAAAGATTTATAGTAAGTATACTGAAATTGTATTGTTTTATTTTATTTTATTTTTTTTATTGACAGATTTATGCAGACAACCATCAGTAATTTTTATTTTAGGTAGTATTTATTAACGAAAATAAATTATGGATTGGATGAATATCTCTCTATTCATCATACCATTTTTTTTATACTTTATTATATTTGCTCACATAATTCTTGCTCACTTTTAGAATTTCTTAGTATTAAATTACTGGGTATTAACCTTTCATGTTTCTTATTGGAAAACTAATACATCATATTGTTAAAAATTAGAATAAAAAAGTCCTAATTCCCTCCATGTTTACCGAAAACAGCGCAAATCAGCACTGGAATTAGCCAAGAATCGAGGGTATATTATTGCTTCACTCTAATATCTTAGTAAGCAATTCAACCTTTTATTACAGTAAATAGAATTCAGAGTTTATACAATTATCATATTGTCAAAATTAAGACTAGGTAGTGGATATATGTGAGGGTTTTTCATACGGAAAAATTACACATAAATATATCGGATTTCAATCGAAATCTTGGTCTGTGATTTGTATCTATCTATAAATATATTAAAGTGTTTCAATATTTAAATCCAATTCGAATTTAGGATCCCTCCTACTATATCTAAGAGCCCTTCTTTTTTTCATTTTCCAACATTTTATCCATTTTATCTCCTTCAAGCTTCACTCTCTTTCCATGCACACTTTTATATATATATATATATATATATATTGTTTATACATAGTAAATATGTTTCCATATTATTTTTTTTCTACTAATTTTTCTTTTCTCTTAAATACAAAAACATCAAAATGAGGGATTACCTGTTTATCGTGTGAATAAATTGAAGTACTATTTATCTATAGCACGGTTTGTATCCACCCACCCCATCCATTGGAAACAATTCACTGGTTAGTTTGTTCCTGCGTGCATAAATTTTATTGGTCCCGTCAAACAATAAAAGTAAAAATAAAAATAAAAATAAAAATAAAAAGGTCTATTATTTGGTTTCATATTTTATTGTAAAAAATTAGTCTACACTTTGACAGGCTGAGTCTTTGAGATATCATACGTAAAGACACTAAAGATACTGAATATTTGTAATTTTAAAGATCATATAATACTTTACATAACATCATAGTCACAATAGTGAGTAGGTCATAAATTTTGTAGTTGTCTATTTAATTGATCTATTTTCATAATTTGAAAATATCTCCCATGTGAATCAAATAAATATTCAAGTGACCAAAGATATATTTATGATCCAAGAAGAGGTGTGTTTTCCCAAGCGAGGGCTTTATCAAAACCTTCGTCTGAAGCCAGTATTTTATATTTATATTTTCTTCCCCCAATTTTCATAAATTGTTTTTCTCCACATTCTACTTTGTTCTTGGTTTCCTGAATCTTTCATGCACTAATGCATTCATTTCATTATTTATCACTTTTCAACTCGATAACTAGTAATATGAGTCCGAATTTCGAAATTTGAATTTATGATACTCTTCACTATGGGCCACAAAAACTGAAAACGTCGGCACGTAACACAACCTAACAGTAAATGTTCAAACCAAAGAGCAGATGTTTTTTCTTAGTTTCATCTTTTGTCTACAAAATAAAAATTAGATTACTTTACCAATTTTTTTGAAATTTCATCTAACCTATGAGTCCATTTGATGATAGTTGGATGTTCGTTATCTTTCAATTGCGTCTTTTCATCAAAATATTTTGCATCTAAAATATTGACAATATTGAGGTCATTGGTACATTCTTTTAAATCTGATTCATATTCCTTATGATTCATTACTATTATTTTCATTTTTCCGATGATTTCTCCACATTTCATCGCTATATCTATACCAATTGGATATCCTTCATCGAAGCCTTTTTGAAGTCCTAATTCCTGCCATTCCGATTTACCATCAATGTAACCCTGTTTTCCAAACTTTCTACGGAGCGCTTTTATCTCAGGTGTATCGTTAACATCAAAATTCCCATACGAGTCCAAATTGTCATGGTTTTGTTGTTTTATTTGCATCTCTTCATCACTATCATTTGCCCACACATCATCATCATCATCATCATCATCATCATCATGATGTTCTTCTTTCTCTTCTTCATTGAATTTACTTGTAGGGTTTGAGTCACATTGACCTCCTTTGCAACACTTTGTGCCTTCAATTCCTCCGTTACACGCCATTATTGGTAATATAAATAGCTTTTGTCAGGAATATTACTAAGACAAAGTTACTTTTATACTTCAGAAAGATAAAACAAGAAAAAAAAAAGTCGAATGAAGCTCGTATCCGGGTAAAAAGTTGATGCAAGTAATTTTTTGCAGGTAAAAAAAGAGAGAGAGAAAAAAAAAACAAGAAATAACAATAACAGAAAAAAAAATAAAAAATAAAAAAAAAAACATCACAAAAATTGTTGTTTTTAAACTAAAACTGTTAAAACTATTGTTACTATCTGCAAAGCATAATCTGAATACCAGTAAATTCTCTGTTTAAACCCCTTATATTGTCTGATTTTTAAGAAAACTGTCCGTTAAAAACGGAATATAAGAAAGAAAAAAGAAAGATACTAATTGCAAACAATAACATTCCAAACAAAAAAAAAAAAAACAAGATAAATTCACATGTCGAACATTATAACACAAGTTTCTCAAGATAGTGGCAACTATCTAGCGCCTTCGGTAACAGATGAAGAAGATATCAATGCCATCATTAATCTTCAGGTTCGTGAGCGCCCATTCCAGATAACTAGAGATGAGCTTATGTCTCTACCAGAATCCATATTGTTGTGCTTATTTCCAAATGGGGTATTTTTGGATGAGCATGGACAAGTGATAACAAATTTAACAGAAAACGACACCGTACATGTTGACTTTCCTCCACAGTGCTTTCAATATATTCTTGAATCATTTAAAAATGCCGCAAAATCTAAAGCAATAGTAACTAATGGAAATACAGAGTATGATAGTTTTTCAGATTATAATGAGGAAGCTTCAGGACCTCTTGATTTATCTATTCTTAAAACAAGACCTTCGATTATTGTGTTACGTGAAGATTTAGACTTTTATTGTATTCCTCCAATGACTGGGTTGAGTCTGACACAAATGAAAAAAGTTAAAGTCTTGGTTGGACAACAATTGGTACACCATAATCTGATTTTTGAAGGATTGGGTTATAAAACAGGAAAATCTTTAGGAGCAGCAGAGCAGCATTTGTTAGAAATGCTTTGTAATGCTGGATATTCAACCAGTGATCATTGGGGCTACCGTGACATAGAACCAAGTAAATCAGTTATATCTTCTTTAGCTCTTGTACAGTTGGTGATGAATAGTAACACAAACCAAAATGAATTACATAATCCTCAACTAGAAGCAAACTCGAAACTTTTGCTATTTTGGAAAAAACCTGCTCGAAAGTGTTGGTGGCTGAACGAGGTGGTGGAAATTTCTAGTGGTGATTTACTTCCTGACAATAGAGATCTTACTATCAAGGTGCACATAAGAAGAGTATGGACATTGGAATTAGCTGTGTTATCCCTACGTTAAACCGTTCTTTCATTATCTTTGTGCTTTTTAATATAAATCATCGAGTATATAATAGATCTTGCCACAAACTAAATGACTAATAAAGCTAAACAAAGCAAATAAAATAAGCATTCTACGACAATATCTTATAAACTTTTCATTTTCTTTTCTCTTGCTGTTCCTTCCGCCTTCCCTTTTAATTTCTCTATCATTATTTCTCATAATTCATCTTTATTGTTTTTATACACAATTTTTTTTTTTTTTTTTTTTTTTTTTTTTCACTTATTTATTTCTTTTTATTGTTTTTCTTTCTAATTTCATTTTCAATTCTCTGTAATAAATTCTTTATAAATCTGATTATTCAGCTACTATTGGTCTAATGTTCTTCTGAAAATTCGAAAACAAAAAAGTAAAGAAAGCAGCAAAAAAAAAAAAAAAAAAAAAATACAAACCACTACAAAATAGCAGAAAGCTTGGGAGGGAGATTCCGCATCAATAGCTTTGTATTAGAAATAATGTTATTTCCTATTTCCCTTTTTTTTTCTTTGTTTTTATTGTTTTTCTTTTCTCAGCCATCTTGGTTTAATTAATGTGATGAATATAACTTCACAATTTATTATTTGAGATTGGTTTGAAAAAAATAAATAAATAAAAAACATCATCAAAATTTGACGAAATGTATACTTTAAACTTAGTTAAAAGTTTTCCAAGATTTTTAAAATCATTAATTGTATTGCATTGTTGAATATCTACATTAACATTTTGCAGTACATTTCCAATGTGAAAAGAGATGTGATGTGTGGAAGCGCACAATCTGAAACAAGAGATAAAATCTTTTTAATCAAAAAAAAATATAGAAAAGTTATTTGGAAAATCAAAATGAAAGAGTGAGGTAAAAATCATTTAAATACTAACTTTAGAAGAGAATGTTAAAGGGTATATTGCTATTCTCGCAAGCATATTATTTATCGATGATTGTTACATGCATACACATAAACACACGTTATTCCAGCTGCATGATAAAACATACGCGTGGATCTTATGGTCGAAGTATACCATAAGCTAAAAAGTACACCAAAAAATTATATAAATTTATATTTTTTTCTTTTTCTTCTTTTACATGGTAATTAATTCATGATATTATATCATATAGATTCTTAGCTATATTTGCAATAAATATAAGCGTATAAATTTTGAATTTTGGTGTATTTTTGGTGTACTTTGACATTTTGGTATATGATCAGCTGATATATACGATATAATATCTATAGAGAGTTTCAAGTAGTTCTTTGGAACTGCTCTATTATTTTGGTACAAAAAAGCAAAACAATAAAAAAATAAAAATAAAAAAAATTAAGATGAATAAATTACTTTTAAAGAAAGAGAGGAAGTGGGTGGCCGCTATCGGTTAATTGGGGAGGTGAAGGAAGTCAAAAAACTAAGAACGAAAAAAAAAAAAAAAAAAAAAAAAAAAAAAAAAAAACTGAAAAAAATTTGTACACATAAAAATCACGTCACATTACTGAATATCAAAATCAGGATCAAGCTTTTGAAAAAGGAAAAGAAAAAGAAAAAGAAAAACAATTCTTGAGTTTATTGTCATCGAGGTAATGGTTATTTTATCTCAAAGACAAGTAATTTCCAAAAAATAGATAATTGTCAGTAATAAAGTAAACAATAATATAAGATCTGAATGTCAACTCAAGACCCAAATGCTATCAATTGTGTAGCGATTAACAATTTGATTGATCGCTTCAAATCTAATAATCCTTCTGCTGATTCTAAACTTCCTTTTGATCAAGCAGTTTTATATTTGTCTTATTGTGTTGCTAATATCACCAAAAATGTTGATCGTCAAGAAAAAGTGAATAGTGTTTGTGTTGTGGCAAATTTAGCCTCAAGGTTGCCCCAATCAGATCATTTAACTATGATGTTTAATAAACAATTCTTTCATGAAATTGTGAAAATTTGCATTCAAAAACCAACATCAATTTTGGGTAATGAAGCTTTTAAGATATTGAACAGTTTCTTGAAAAATGATTTTATTGAAGCTGAAAGCGAAGATGTTAAGAATCAATGCATAATTGATTTACTAGGCTCAATAAATAGAAATATTCAAATTTTGGAAGTCTTATCTAAGAGACTCGAAGATGGTACTGATCAGACTCAATTATTTTCAACTTTTGAATTTATAGTATATTTGTTAAATTGTGTTAAAGATAAGCCATTTGAAATTTTTGGCCCAGCATTAGACGCTGTTAGAAAATATGATTATGGATCATATTTTGAGCATTACTATAGGCTATTGGCAGCCTCATCAAAAGATTATAATCATTCAAACGGTAATCTAGATCCAAGTGTTTTTATTCAATATAAAGAATTAACCTCTGTTTTCCAGACATCCATAACAGAGATGTCTAAAGTATTACAAGCAACTTCTATTGATTTGGATAGTCCAGTTCACGGAAAACTTGTTGAAACTGTTTTGAAATATGCAAGAAAATACGCTTTTGGAGAAAATGTTGCAAATGTTGATATCTTGCCTACGGCAACAAAATTATATCATATAGAGCTCGATTCAATAAAAAATTACAATCTTTCAGTGATCTTTAACACCAAAGTTTTTCTTTCCAATGGTGGAGAATTTAGAAGAAAATATTACGAGCAGCTTCTACTTTCATCCACTCATAATCGTTTTCCATTGTTAAAAATGTGTTTCAAAGTTAGTTCGTTTTTATCTCAAGAAGTTTTTTTTTCTCAGGAAAATAATAATAATAAAAACGCATTTTCATCAATTAAAACTTATAAAAACTTGCAACATTTGTTTATGTTTTATGACCAACTTTTCAACGCTTCAATGTTAGTCTGTCTTGAATTTTGGTCTCAAGCCAAAGCCCAAAATAATGATATTAATGGTAACAAGCCATCAAATGCTTACCAAACAGAGTATAACAGTGGTAATGACGACGATAATGGACAAGAAAAAGATACCGATTCAATTGAGAAAGACCTTGACCATTCAGGAGATGATATTGTGGTGCTCAATTTATTGAAGACTGTTTTTAGATCTATTGATCACCAAATTGATAACTCTTTAGAAAACTCTTCGTCAGATTTTAGCAACTCGATAATTTGTTTGACAAAATTTTTACTGACAATGAAATCTATTGATTTTCATCAAGCAAGAGAATTACAATATCAACAAGTTCTTGAAAGTAGACAAATCTTTTGGGGTAATAGTATTGAGTCATTTGACTCTAGATTAGAAAATGAGGTACAAAATTTTGTTAAGGAGGAAAGAATTTTACAATTAATTCAAGGATCATGGTTTTATTCCGAAGATCCAAGACATATGTATAAAGATTTGTCGAAAAATATGATTTCAAGTAGTAGAAATAAAAAAGCAAAAAAATACTACGTATGCCTTGCTCCTAATCGTCTACAAATTTATTTCAAAGAATTTGATGGTAATACTGCTAATCAAAAAAAAGTTGATGTTAGCATTCCTGAAAAATTGACAAGCTCAGATTCAAGCTCGGTATTTTTGGCTTCTATCAAAGAAGTTAAAATTCAATCTCTTGAAATGATCCCTGCAATAAGGCGATTTGGAGGAGCTCCATCAACCCTTTCAAAAACATTAACCAATAATTCTTCATCGACTTCTACTACTTCTTCTACAACATCACTTACAGGAGCTCAAAATGGTTCCTCCAGTACCACTGTCAATTCAAAATCTATAAAGAAGGCGAAGTTTTTTGTTCATATCAATTCCCGAAACATACTTCACAAACTCACTTTAATAGGTCGTAACAATCAAGAACTTCTTTCATTTTATACTGACACTTCTGATTTGGCATTGATCTGGGCTGATGGATTAAAATTATTATTGAATAAACCAATGGAAAGCATTAGTGAGTTAACCAAGCTGCATATTAATAAATTATTTGACGCTCGACGCGCTGTCCAATTTATCGGAATTATCGACAATGAATTTTTAAATGTGAAACCTGATGGCCAACATATCATCCAAGAAGATGATAAAAAGAGAGAAGAATTTTATGAGGATGATGAAGAGTTATACAATTATAATGAATTGGTTAAGACCACTGAAGGGTTTTATTATGAATGAATTAAAATTGTGTCCCATCATTTTTTCAACTATATAATTCCATAGAAATTCACGCTAATCTATTTAGATTTATGGATATTTATGAAAAACAAAGACATCAATGCGATGTTGATATCAGAAAGTAAAGTGCAAAGCGATATAAGCCAATATCCTCACTCAATGCATACAAATACCATCAATTATTTTCTCCTAATTTTTTATTATTTGTAATTTTTTATCATAAAGGTTGCAACTATTTCTTTAACCTTGATAACAAGTTACTTACCTGCGACCAAACAGACATCCCTCGATTTTCGAAATGCTATTATTTTCTAATATACTGCGTAGCTATACTTTATTCTATTGACTGTGTTATTATTTTTTTTGATTGAAGTGTAAATTTGAACAATTATATTATTACCTACAATACCTCACAGACTAAAAGCAACCTATTTTTTTTTTTTTTTTCTCTATATTTTTCTTTCTAATTTTTGTGGTTTATAAAGGAAGCTAATTAACTAAAAAACAAGGAAAGTTAACTGAAGGACAAGAATAAGTAGTTTAAAATTATTAGATTGCTATTTGTTTATCGTACAAAAAGAAATTATAAGATCGAAAAACATCTCACTAGATTCAACATTGCAAGCAATGGACACGAAATGAAAGTCTAAACAAAAAAAAAAAAAAAAAAAAAATATTATTATACAAAACAAAACAAAACAAAACAAAACACAAAAAAAAAAAAAATAAGCATCACTTTAGGTGAGCTCAGCAGCAATAATATCCAACTCTAATTAGAACAATCAAAAGTTTAAAGATAGCGATTTCATCTATTTGTTTATTCATAAAGTTTGAATTGAGCTTTACCAGAAGTAACACCAACAGTACAACCATCGTCACCATTACCGTTGTAAACACCGTCAATGTAGGTACAAGTACCACTAATTGTAGCTTCATCATCACCATAAGCAACGATTTCAACATTATAGTTCAAAGAATCATAGTTATTTGGGTTTGGAATCAAAGACAAGTAACTGACACCAGAAGCATAACCAGCACCAAAGTTCAAAGGAGCCCAGTTACCATAACCAGATCCTTCGCTACCCCAAGTACAACCGGTTTCCCAATTAATACCAGCGTTGTTAACATAATATTGAGCAGAGGTTGGTTTACCTTCCCATTGGTAGTAAGTGTCTTCATTTGGAACTGCAATTGTAATAGTGTCACCAGGGTTGACAACAGTTGGAATAACCATGTTTTCAGTACCTGGATAATCAGTTCTACAAATGGCAACTTGACCAGTGCTAACTTGATTGTTGACATAAGCAACATCAACACCCCACTCACACAAGTAATGAGAGTCTTTGTTTGATCTGTAAAGTTTACCATTTTCACAGTAAAGACCACCGACAGAAACACCATCAGAAGGTTGATTAGATGGCCATTGAGTTTTGGACATACCTGATTGACAAGCATAAGAACAATAAGCGCCATCACGACAAGTTCCACCAGTTTCAATGTTACCTTCAGAATGGATCAATTCAATTCCAGACCAACCACCAAATCCTAAGTGGTCCAATGCAATTACACCTTGACCAGATGGGAAATCAGAACAGCTGATAGTTCCATCTTCGAATTTATCAGTTGGATCAACATAATCTTCTAAGTCACCCAATGGTGGCAAACTGGTACTTCCAGATGATGAAGAAGAGCCGGTGGATGAAGCATGGGTGGAAGATGAAGATGATGAGGAGTATGAGGATGAGGAGGAAGATGAAGATGATGGAGCAGCAGAAGATGTTGCTTGGGAGGATGAACTAAGGGTGTTACTTGGAGCAACAGTGGTGACAACAGAAGTTGGAATAGTTTCAGTAAAAGCGATTTCTGAACCTTGATTTTCGACATAAACAGTAACAGTTTGGAATTCAGTAACAACTGCTCTTTTATGCAAATGTAAATATTTGCTGGTGGAACAGTCATCAGCTTTTGCAGCTGATGCAGCCAATAATGAAGACAAAATGATTGAGTTTGAGAATCTCATTTGAATAATTTGTAGTATAACTAAATTAACAAACAAATAATTATGAATCAACAGGTAATTCAATTATAAGTTAATAAAATAAAATAAAAGGAGTGACCTGTTTAAATGTTAGTGAACTATTCGAGAGTAAAAAGTAAATGAACCCTCCTGCTCTGATTAACACATTAATTAGTGTATAAGATAGTAATATTACTGATTGCTTGAGAGAGTGATTGAAAAAATGATTTTTAGATTTTGCACGTTGGATAATATTGATCCTAATTTCTTGGTATTGAAACAAAATTTTGGCTGAAACAGGAGAAATAAGTAAAAAAAAAAATATGAGCTGGCAAACTAACGAAAATATTGGGAATGTGATCACGGTTTACAAGATGATTGAAAGCTGAATAACTCAGTTGGAAAACAAATCACACATACTATAAAGTTAGACGACCAAATGGGTATTGTTAGGTGAATAGGTCTTTGTAATATTCAAAGGAGTGGAAAGTCGTTAACCAGTGTTTTTTGATGATATGAATGGAACAATTCAACCGCAAAAAGAGAAAATAAAGAAAGGAGAAAAAATCTAAGAAAAAAAAAAAAAAAGGAAAAGGAAAAGAAAAAGAAAAAAAAAAAAAACCAAAAAAAAAAAAAATATGATGATGTTTCAAACTGGGGAATTGATTCCTTTTTATCAACACATTTTCTATTGTTATTTATTAAATTATTTTTTTTCTGTATAAAATTGCAACTGCCGCAGCAGGTACCTTTGGAATGTGCGACATTTTGTACGTGGTTCTTTTCACTTTGAAGATCGACAATACAGGATTGTGTTGTTATTGTTGTGTTGCCATTAGCACTTTTATTCTTAAAAAGGTAAAGATGCGATCAAATTAGAAAATATAAATTCTCTGTCCTCCACTTATTTGCTTTAAATTATTTTTAGTTGTTTTGTACTTTTTGTTGTTTTTACTTTTTGGTGGGGCTTTTGAAAACGCGTTTGAATCTTCATACATATTTGTGCATTCGTGTATAAAGGCAACGGAAAAATAAAAACAAAAATAAAAATAAATAAATAAAAATAAATAAATAAATAAATAAATAAATAAATAAATAAATAAATAAAGAATAACAATAAAACACCATTTTGTAATTCTTTTGATATTCTGTATTATGGCAAAACACTGTCAATTATTAAAAGTAATGATGGGAAACGAAAAAAAAAACAAAAAAAAACAAAAAAAAACCCCCCGAAGTTTATAAGCCTCACGCACTTTCTCTATAGACGTTTTGTCACGCTCTCTCTATAGAGAGAGCTCAAACAAGTGCAAAACAAAACAAAACAAAAATAAAAATACACTATAGTGGTATCGGAATAAGTGCAAACAATATATTTATTATTGTCCTCACTCACATTAAAGCTTAACAGGCGGTGGCTTTGAATTTAAAATTCTGTTATTATTACGTAAAAAGTCCTCAATTCTGTAAACAAGTTTTAATTATAGGTTCATTTTAAAACTTAGCATTGGTTATCGATGACATTTCTGTGTATTGTGCCTTATGTTATTGGTTATTATTGAGGGCTGAAACAATCAAAGTATATGACTGAAATGGTCAAATTATGCTTATCCATTGCTTCCCATTCTTTGGTATCCGGGCTCATATCAATTAATATAGGCCTGTAAGTATAAGGTAACTTTTCAGTCTCCTATTTCACAGGCAACAGTCGCGCTGATATATAACTGAACTGACTACAATTTGCCTATCTTTGGCTGTTTTTTCTTTATAATGCAACTTAATCTTTTGAATAATAATCTTATACTGTCCATCATTTAAGCTTAGAATAATCCATCGCGTCTTCCCATTCAACTACACACCATTCTTCAATGTACCCTGTTTTTTCATTGTGATCGTTGGTTTTCACAATAAAATTTTCAGGAATAAAATCTTCAATATCTGTGAAAACCAGTATTGAACCCCATTCCATTCCTTCTGTTATATCTTTATTTTCTTTCTCAAGATCGATAATAGCTTTTGGCATAAGTTGTAATTCAAATACTCTTGAAGATCCACTGTGTAATATTGGATCAGGAATTTTACTCATCAAATGTTTGTTTTTTGAAGAATAAATCAATGGCTCACCACCATGATTATAACGTAATACTTGACTTGGATTGTGGGCAACTTTTTTTGTAAATTCTTGAAAGCATACATCATCAAGAATTTCACTTTTGAATTCCCCTTCAATTTTTTGGGCTTTACCATTTTTGATGGAATCAATTAAAGTTTCTTCTGTTTGGTCATCTTCAATTTGTAAATTCTCAGGTAATGGGGGCAAAATATCTTCATCTTTGCCAAGTTTTTCTTTTTCGATATATAAAATATATCCAGGTTCAAAAGTTAATAAATTGATTTCCTTCAAGTCTGACTTGGTCTTATCTTTTGATTCATCACCTTTTCTAGCGGTCTCGGCAAATGATTTCTTCTTGGTTATTACTGTTTTTTCTTCTTGTTTCGCAACTGGATTAGTGTTGGTGAATGGATTTTCTTTTCCAAATGGATTAGAATTATTGGTGCTACTGGAAAATGGGTTGCTATTATCACTGCTGCTGAACGGATTGCTCAGACCTTCATCACATTTGCTTTTCCCAAACAACCCATCTTTTAATTTCACCTCATATTCCTTTTGTTTTGTTTCTTTTAAGAGCTCTTCTTCTGTTTTTGGTTGCTCTTTATTAAATTTAATCCCTTTGATAACTCTAACTGAACCTTTTTGACGTTGACATTTGAAATTTTTACATATGAAAATGTAAATGACTCGATCATTTATTGAACCTTCTAAAGGAGCATAACTTTGAGATAAAAGAGCCATAAATTCTTTACAATTTCCACATTTTAATAATGAACTTGAAGGTGCAGCATCATCAAGCCATATTGGTTTAGAGCCGATAAATGTATCTTCAATAGTTGGTTGCTCTTTGACTGAGATATCGACATCAACAAATCCTAAATATGTCTTTGAATTTGTTGATTCGAAAATTGATTCTTCATCAGAGGTATAATCGGACATTTGTTTGATTTTTTTTTTTTTTTTTGTTGTTGTTGTTGTTGTTGTATTTCTTTTGTTGCTCTTTAAAATAGCAGTTTGATTATAAACATGTTTTCAAACTAAAAAAAATTTTTATTTTAGTGGTGATGATTCCAAAAAAGAAAAATTGTAGGCAATAAACGCATGTGCTTCTTGCTTGCACCTACTGTTAAATACTTGGCTTATCAAATGCCTTGTCAGCAGTGGTGAAATGAATTATGTAATCACTTTTTTGTTATTTTTTATTATTTTATTTTTTTTCCTGAATTTAATTGAATAAGCTAAGTTGGTGCTTTCAGAAAAAAACAATAGTAATAAGCGGTATTCTGACTAGTATCACGTCACCTCTCTACCAAGAAAATAACAGGAACTCAAAATAAGCTGACATTCAAGAAAAGGAAAAGGAACCAACAAAAATGTCTACAGCTAGTGTTATTGAATCTTTGATGGACAGGGTTCTTTCAATCGGGGCTCCTTCAATTACTACAATAACTCCAGATGAAAAAAAATCGCCATCTAGTAGGCCTAAAAAAGCATTGGCAATGAGCTTATTGAACTCTCATAATGGAAGCCCTTTGGCTCATGCCGTTAAAGTCTCGCCTGAAAGTCTTGCTCGTCTTAACAATTCCCCAGGTATTAATGGCGGCAACAGTAGCGACACCGGATATTACCAAAATAAAGTCAATAATAACCCATCTCACACACCACAACAACTTAGATTGATTCAATTGCAACAACAAATTAAATATCTTGAAGATTTTGCCAACACTGAAATTTATCATGGAAACACTCTTGATGCCGATAAAGGTAATAACAGAGATGGGTTTACTATTAGGTTCAATAGTGGTGAGGCTCCAATTTATCTGACTTTTTTGGATCAATTTACTGCAATTGATTATGAAAAAATTAAAAAATTGACACAAGTTGAAAAAGAACGTCAAGAACAAGAATTGGGCATGGATACTACTAAAAGTAATGATATCAGTATTAACAGAAGTGATGATAATCGACAAAATAATGGAAACGGTTATCTTTTTGTCAATCAAAATAATAATAATAAAAACAAAAACTATGGGGCAGTAGAAGATCTAGAGTACCCATCTAAGCATAATGGTAGTACTTCAGCTAGCTCTCGTATAAATCAATCCAAAAAACAATCGAACAGAACTGATGTTATTTCCTCGACAGATGGCCAGGAACATTATGACGATAGATACAATAACAGCAACTACAATGACAGGGAAGAAGAAGACGATGAAGATGGCGACGAAGAAGAAGAAGATGATGATGATGATGATTTTGAGGAAGAAAAAAGTAGGTTACCTGATGTAGTTACTAATTCCCAAGCTTCAATTGATTTTTTGGGGCATTATGTTTTCCAATGTTACAAAGCTTTCAAATTTGATTGGTTAAATTACCAAAAATTAAAATTCAAATCAATGAATGACCAACCATCGAAAACTACTTCAACGAGCGATTTGCAACAACTCAGCTTTCGAAATTTAAACGAACTAATTATAAAATCCAATTTGAATTTGGCAACAATTTCTAGTGGAATCATTGCCGACCTTTCTTTAAATTCTAATATCAATTATGGTGGTTCTGGAGGTCCTAACAAAATTTTTGATGCAAATTCTTCTCGTTCTGTGTCTATAAATCATAGTCCATACAATAATTATAATAATGGCAGTGGAAATGGGGCCGTCAGAACTGTAAAGAAAAAAGTATCAAAAGATCAACAAGCCTCAATTATTAAAGAATATTGCAATTTTTTGAATATTGATGGTCCTCAGGGCTTAAGATGGTTCATGATTAATATTAGAGATAAAGATATCTTCTGTTATTGGATTTTCAATAGTAAATTGAATGATGAATACTTAGTGATGTTAGTTACAGAGAAAAATTTTTCCAAAGGATTAGCAAAACTCATGTTGACGACTTTTGAAGATACTCTATTGAAGAATGGCTTTTGAATAATAATAATAATAATAATAATAATAATAATAATAATAATAATAATGATAATAATAATAATAATAATAATACTAATAACAAATACAAATTTTTGCTTTAGTTGTGTTTTGTGGGTGGACTCTTTTTAATTTTCTTTTTATCTTTATCTCTATTATTACGTTTATTTGGGTGCTTGCAGACAGATAACGATTTTTTTCCTTGTTTGTACTATGTTCTCGACAATATATATTTTTCAAAGTTAAAGAATATATGTATAGGTCACAAAAAGTATCAGGAAAAAAAACACACGAAGATTCACTACATTGTATTGCGCTGCATTGGCTCAGTAAGAAGAGAATAGTGATTATTCAGTGAAAAGAAGAATAAAATTCAAACATGTACGCACACACAATATCAAAGAAATATTGTCTCTGGATCCAGCAAAAGGTCCCCAAAAATCAATGACGGCTTGCCGTAAAAAATCCTAAGAAGCAAATCACCTAAGGTAGTTTGTATTCTGTGAATTTCTCAACCAGTTTGTTCAGACATAAAGAACAAAAGATGAGATTTTTTATTTTTTTTTACCTTGAGTATTAAACAAAAAAATAGATGAGAATTTTGTTCGATTAGTAGTTGTCAGAAAATACTATTCAATCTACAAAAAATTCGTTCCAGTCAAATCAGAGTATTTCTGTACTTTTACTTAGTAAAAATATATTTTTTTTTTTTTTTTTTATTGTGTTTCAATTCATTTTTTTTTGATTTCTATTCAATCTTCCTACAGGAGACTGACTTCTAGCTCTTGTACCATTAGCAGCCGCTGCTAATCTTGACTTGGCAGTCATTGTTATTCCATTTCCAATATTGTTATTGAAATTATAATTATTATTATTATAGTTGTTATAGTTGTTGTCATTATTGTTTCCGCTGCTATTACTATTAGCGCGCTCACTGAGCTTGTCTCTTATAGATCCCGCTCGAGCTTTAGACTTTGTTGTTTGTTTTGGGATATAATTTTTTGAAGGGGATCCACTAGATCTGATATTAGCTATTCGGGCTTGTCTATTATTGTAAGCACTGGTACTAACAGTAGAGGTTAAATTAGTCCTTAACAGCTGATGATTTTTTGTGGGTTTAGATTCACTTTCAGTTAAACCTATTGGAGCAAATCCAGTTTTTGGTTTGCCCATTATCGTTGTTGGTTGTAAACTTGGTGGTAAATTCTTTGGGTCTACCAATTCGTTTAATAATGTCGCAAATGTGATTTTTCCATTGCGTTCCAATTCTAGAACATCTCTAATTTTTAAGTCCCAATATTTTTTGGGGACCAAGTTCAACCTATATTTGATTTTGGAGTCAAGATCTTTAATCAAAGTCTCTTGTTCATATTTGAGCTTTCTAATTCTTTCCGTTACTGGCTGATAGTTAATATTAGGTCAATAAATAACTACTCTGATGATTGAATAAAATGTAATAATGTGAAGCACATACAATTGAATCTCAATTTTGACGCTATCTTCTGCTTCTGTTCCGAAGTAAATGTTCCCATATTAAACACAGTTTATTATGATTTGGTTCTATAACAGATATATATATATATATATATTTTATGTCTTGGTTTATTTCTGTTGATTTGTTTTGTTTGTTTTTTTCTGCTTTTTTTTTTTTTTTTTTTTTAATTGTTTTTTTATTTTTTTTTTTTTATAGAGCAATAATAAACAGGGTGTCAAACACTCCAACCCACACGCACATGTATTCAAGACTCACACCATAAATGCCGGTAAATGCAGATGTCCTTTGCATGCAAAAAAAAAAAAAAAAAAAAAAAAAATTGTTATCAAATTATTTGATCTTATCTTTGGTTTTTAATTTTAAATATTGATTTACAATTAATACCGGAGAAGAAACACATACAAAAATTTGATTTCAATATGAGTCATTACTTGACACATTTTAGTAACAAAACTGTTACACCTACATTAGATCGACATTACATTTAAAAAAAAAAAAAAAAAAACCCTGGTGATTGACAATATCCGGCTAGCCTTACCTAGCAATACTATTTGATTTATTATGTTGATATATTTTTCTCTTGTTTTGCACCGTGGTATCGATTTTTTTTTAATTTTTTTTTAATTTTTTTTTCTTTGATGGGATCTTTGAAACAAATAACCCAAATATATATTCTCAATTCAATAATTTTAGTAGATTCACATTTATCAAAAAAATAAACTGTTTTTGCTAAGCGGCCTCTTGTAAAATTTGTTTTTTCTATTTTTGGTTATTATTTTTTGAGTCATTTTGAATCTTAAGAAATATGCTTATTTAAACCTGAAGGTTTTTGACAAGCATTCTAAAAGAGTTTGAAAAAAAGATAATCTTAATATATAATAATAATAATAAGAATAACAGTTATTTATTAAAAATAAATAAACATTATTAATCATGGCTAAATTCGATTTGAAAGCAGTTGTCAGACCAAATATTTACTCTTTAGAACCTTACCGCTGTGCAAGAGATGACTTCAAAGTTGGTGTGTTATTGGATGCCAATGAAAACACTTATGGGCCAGCAGTTTTTGAGACTTCTTTATCAGATTTCGATTCTTTCAAAGAATCTGAACTTAATAGATATCCTGACCCTCATCAAATTGACCTCAAAACAAAAATTGCCAATTTCAGAAATGGAGAAGCTTCAACTCCAAATTCACAAGTCAGGGTACCACAAGGTCAAGAGATTACCGCTGAAAATTTGTGTCTCGGTGTAGGCTCAGATGAATCTATTGATGCCTTGATTCGTGTAGTATGTCGTCCTAGTCAAGATAAATTGATGATTTGTCCTCCAACTTATGGAATGTACAAAATTTCCTCTCAAATAAACGATATTGGCGTAGTTAGTGTCCCATTACAAAAAGAGGATTTTGACTTGGATTTAGACAATGTTAAAGCAACTTTAGAGAAAGACGGTGACAGCATTAAATTAATATTGATAACTTCTCCAGGAAACCCTACAGGTAAACTTGTTAGCACCGACAAAATCCAATCTCTTCTTCAATGGTGTGAACTCAATTGGAACGGTATAGTTGTGGTTGATGAAGCATATATCGACTTTACTCCGGCTGGTTCAAGTATGTCTGTCTTGGTAAACAAATATCCAAACTTGGCAGTATTACAAACTTTCTCAAAATCTTTCGGATTGGCAGGAATTAGATTAGGGTTCACATTTGCTAGCAAACCATTATCTAGTATTTTGAATAGTTTAAAAGCACCATACAACATTTCGACTATAACTTCTACAATTGGGTCTATGGGGGTGAGCGAAGAAGGCATCAAGTCAATGAGAAATACTGCTGATAAAATTAAAGCTCAAAGATCTAAATTAATTGAAGAGTTTGAAAAAATTGATAATTTTGGCAAAATAATTGGTGGTGGTCAAGATGCAAATTTCATTTTGATGGAAACATTGAATTTTGAAGGTAAACCAGATTCTGCATTTGCTAAAAAAGTTTATGAAAAGATGGCAATTGAAAAACAAGTTGTAATAAGATTTAGAGGAAATGAATTGGGTTGTGAAGGTGGTTTAAGAATTACTGTAGGAACAGAAGAAGAAAACAAATCCATGATAGAAAATTTCAAAAAAGTATTTCAAGAACTAAAAGATTAAATACTTAAAACCATTGAAATGTGTATCTATAGCTGTTTTAATATAAAGGAATTGATTTTTGCGTATTTTTCTCTCTTTATATATATACACATGATTTATGTTTACATTAGTATCTAAGAAAAAGTTCTATCGTAAGTGATTATTAGGGAGCAGATATCATGTTAATGAATAATTTTGATCCTTCACCTTGGTATAGTCGCGTAAAAAGTTGTTTTTTTTTTTGTTTTGTTTTTTTTGCGCTCTTAAATTTTTCACTTATTTTTTTTTTTTTTTTTTTTTTTTTCCACATCTGATACTCTAACAACATTATATATTTAAATATACAATTTATCATTAAAAAAAAAAAAAAAAAAAAAAAAAAAAAAAAAAAAATTTTTTAAAATAAAAAAAAAAAAATTTTTCAAAAAAAAACTCTTCCTAAAAAAAAAGGCAAAAAACTTGGAAGGGCTTTTGG
>JASTUB010000204.1:0-28570 GCA_031124825.1 Saccharomycopsis vini
CAGTGTTTTTGCTGCTCCTTTTCCCAACTCCGCAGTTTGTTTTTATGCTTCTCCCGTCCCCACTAATTTTACCCTTTTCAAATTTTTTTTGTTTTTTTTTTTTTTTTTTTTTTTTTTTTTTTTTTGCCTTCTTTTTCTTCTTCCTTTTTTGTTTTTGTTTTACATGTATTAAAAAAAAGCGATGTGGCAGATGAAAATTGAATTTTCCTTAAGATTTAAAAACAGGCTATTTAACATCTATTTCAGCCTTGTTTTGTAATAAAGTGAACTGGTTTTGAGGATTAAAATAAACTCATTTTTTTTTGGTGGTAGTATTTATTTATTTTTTCAAACCACTATCAAATGTTTGAAGCACTGGACGAGATGTTATGATAATAGCATTGAGTGTGCTACACCCTCGACACTTAAACAAGAATTTCTCAAGAGGAAAGAGAAATAAAAGATTCAATTATAAACCTCCATTATTATCTATTTTTCTTTATATAATTCATCGTTTCAAAACCTTTCTTGTTCAAAATTTTTGGGTTTTGCCAATAAAAGATGTTAGAATCAGCTGCCTTCGATGCAACTGTCAGTTGGCATGTACATTCCCACCAAATTGGCTCTAGGAGATGGGGTGTTCCAAATTCGGTAAATGTTCCAAAAGCTTGGCTCCAATAATTTGTTGACTGATTTCTCAAATGAGGTTTAATCATAGTTGATATATAATATACTGTAACATTATATAGATCGAGGAATTTTTTTTTAAAAGATGTTAAATCGGACATATATTTCATTTGGCTCTTTTCCTTTTTTTTTTTATTTTTTTTTTGTGCTGCATGTTATTTGCCAGCATGAGAAAAATGTGCCACAAAGACGATGGATAGTGGTGAACTTATGGTATCTTTTCGAGACTAAATAACCTTTTTCTCTTATTTTTGAGCACTATGATTTGTAGATATCCTAAACCTTTTGCATCATCACTTAAATAACAAAAACTTTTCTAACCCAAGAATGGCAAATACTTCACAAGGGTCAATTACACTACCGAAAGACAAGAATGGCTCTCGCCAAAGAGGGACCTTTCAAACCAAAAGAATTCCTTCCGCTGGTAGTATCAATAGTAAAATTTCTATGCCTGGATGGGACTATGGTGTTTCTGGGTCAAATGGAGGATCAGCACCAATTTCTTCACATGGATCGGCCCTCAATTTAAGTGGTAGGTTTGATTTCCTACATTGTATTTGTGAGTGTAAAATACTAACATTTTTTTTTTTTTTCTTCATAGAGAGAGGTAATGTAGCCATCGCACAACCTGAGTTGATTCAACAGTATTTTTATCCTATTTCCAAGGAATTAGGCAAGAAAATTATCGAAACTAGAAATCTATTGACAGATATGTTGCACATGAATGATGCTGCCAAAAAACCACTACCTTTGCTTGTCATCACTGGTGCAAAGTACATTACTTGTCCAACCCAGGCAAAAGCATGCTCTAATTGGCTTGATTTTATTACATCAAATAACTCGAGCTCTAAAAAAATATTCATGGAAGTAATAAAAAAAAGAAAAATGCCCCCTGTTGTTGAAAACCTCTATAAATCTGAAAGGAAAATCAGTAGAGATAATTTGTTGATTACTATGAGAGCAAATTTAACCAAGTTGAATGTCGATTATGACCGTATAGATCAAGCCAATGAAACCATAAGACAAGACATTAATGATCAATCTCATGTTGTTGAAAGTTTTGAAATTCATAATGGAATTCCCATTTGCAGGGCACTATTGTGTGATCTAGTTGAAAAAACTCATCTTGTTGGTCAATTATCAGATACGTTAACACCACAATATTTGTCAGATTTATTTTGTTTGTCTTTGGTGAGTTCAACTTTACTTGAGTCCCAATTACATAGAGAGCTAGTTTCAGGGTGTTCTTTTCCAGTGGGGTTCCATACTTGTGATAGCGATAAGAAAATTTATGAATCATCCATGCATAAGATTGATGCAGCAAAAGCATCAGTGATGGCTTCTGAGAACCCTCATCATTTTTTGTCAATGACTAAACTTGGACAAGCTGCTATTATTGGAACTCGTGGAAATGGAGATACTTTTATTGTATTACAATTTAAAGATGTTACAAAAGATGAAGAAATTGATCAAATGATCAAACACATTGTTAATATACCACCAAAAGTAGTTATTGATATTGGTTGTGTTACACATAAGAATCTAGATCAGAAAAAATCGCTATTGACAAAATTATTAGTTGCCAATCTAGAAATTTCTAAAAAAATATTTGGAGTGATGATTGATTCTGGTGAAAATTATATTACTGAAAGTGAACAAGAAAAAGCATCTCATTTTAATTTTGAACCGCGTAAACCGATGGAACATTTAAGAGAAAGATTATCTTCAGAGAACTTTGAAGAAGAGATGGAACGAGCCACGATAGCTGAAAATGAAAGAAGGCCATTTGCTTCAATTTTCGACAAAATAGGCTTCTATGGCCAAAAGGCAATTGAAATTATCAATTCTGTTTACAATTTGAGCTTTTTAGATTCTTATAACAACTCTTTTGAAAATCTAGTATGTGCGAATAATTTATTATTCTATTTAAATGATTTGGCATCAAAAAGAAACCAAACCTTACAACAAGAATCAACTTAATTACATAAAAACATAAACTTTTATAAAACTCATCTGCAAACTCATATGAAAACCCCGCTTCAAATTATTTCACAAAACAATCCAAACAATTCAAGCATAAATAAATCACAGGTGAAACCCCAACAAAAATAATAATAATAATAATAATAATAAAGAGAACCCTGTATATGTGTGTGTAAATGTGTGCGATTTATTGTTTCCTTCTCACTCCCTCACTTTTTCTTTTATTGAGCAAGATTGGTTCAAATGAGAAAGGCCACCAGAAAATCAAAACAAAAAATGAAAATAAAATAGTCAGTTATATAGAACAAACCATAAAAATTATAATATACGGAATTCATGTCAATAATTTCCAAAAACGAATAGAAGAATAAAAAATATAATAAAGAAAATTAATAGCAAGTAATCAATTTTGTAGTGTGTTTAAATTTTTTTTTTTTTTTTTTTTTTTTTTTTTGTGCTAGTAATCCAACTAACTAATCAATAGCTAGTACTTCTCAGGAAGTGATTTTAAATTGACTTCGGAATTATTGATGCTGACAGTTGCAGGTGTGCTATTTGCCATTGATGATAGAGAACCGATACCTGATTTTAAGGCATAACCATCATCTGTAATAACTGTAGGTGCAGGTGAAGAGCTCAATACTCTTGTACAAGCTTTTCCTTCCGATGAATCTGATTCCTCCACTTTTTTTTGAAACTTTTCATTTTCATCTGATTCATTATCACTAGTATTGGAGCTTTGAGATCCTGATGAGCTACCTAAACGATTGATTTGAATATTTGTTTCTGTTGGGACAGCCATTGAAGATTGCAATGCAATTACTCTCTCATCATCATCCCCACCATTATCAAGTTGATAATACCAATATTCAGTGTGGGTTTCATCGACATTTGCATCATCGTCACTACCTTCACTATTTTCTTCGAAATTACTAAGCCTGCTATCAATTTTGAAAGCAGCGTTATTTTTATAAATATTAGATTCGACATTTGTTTGATCTTGATCATCATCACTATCATCAGAACCATAATCATGCTGAAGCTCATCTGTAATTGCATCATCTTCTTCACTGGCTGCAATTTGCTTTGATATGGAATGTTGGGCATTGAGGGATGCTACTATGGCATCGATATTGGTGACATTTGCGGGATCAGTATTACTTATTATACGTCTTGGGGTACTTGGTTCACTTGGTGATCCAATATAAAAATTAGTCAGTGATTTTCTTCTTGTGTTTTTGGCTATAACTGGTGAATCTATTGGCGATGCTAATGAAGTTGTAGAAGATTTTTTAGACCAAATTTCCATCAATTCTGAAGGAATTTTAGCCTTTTTTGTTTTTTTTCTAAGAATTTCACTTTTATCAACCGAGAAAAACCAATCCTTATCTTCATCATATTTGTACATATTCCAATCAACACCATATGGTTTTGGTTCAAGAACATAAACACAATGCAACGGAACGTCTAGCTCAGTGATATGATCTTTATCCAAGTTCATGAAATATGATAATAAAACTCTAGCAATGACCTTATGAGTGACAAGAAGGATGTGATCTTCCATTCTTTCTAACTCAACAATCAATGGACGAAGACGATTGATTACATCAAGATAAGATTCACCACCTGGAAAACGATATAACAATTTTTTTCTTGAGTTTAAGCTATCATCATTATAGTAAATATCCTGATAAGTTTTGAAATCTTGAGGAAATTTCAGACAAAATTTCTTTCTTGTCATTCCATTGACTTTTCCATGTGATAATTCATTCAACATTTTCAATTGCTTTATATCGAATTCTTTGTCATCAAAATATTTGGATGTTCTAACGGTTTGTTTCAACATACTTGTCCATACAGAAAAGTGCATGTCATTATTTTTTAAAGCTTCAAGACGCTTCAATTGTTCTAAAGGAGAAGTTTTAACATCTTCATCTTCAGCTTCTGCTGTTTCTGTAATTAAAATTTCTTCTTCAATTTGATTTTTCATTTGACGTAATCTGAATTCTTTTCTTTTCTTTTCCATGAATCTTGATAAACAAGCAGCATATTTTTCACCACTTTGCGTTAATAATGAACCTTTTTTAGTGAACCCCATTTTACCATGAATATTGTCATATGTTTCACCATGTCTAGCAATCCAAATTTGACGCTCATTTAAATTGAAATTTAGCATAAAGAACACAACTTGAGAACTTAAAAATCCAGATATGTTATAACTGGTGATTTTCTTACCGGCATTAATTATTTTAATATATTGTAGGTTTTCGCCAACAGATTCATAGTAAGCTTCTTCATCATCATCAATTGTTTGATAAACTTTTTCATAATTATCTAATCTATTTTTGAAATCTCTCATGGCTACCACAGGATCCTTATCTTTATAATCCGGACCACTTAACTTCAATCTCATATTACGAAGAATTATTTTCTTATTGGTACAGATACTTTCCAAAAATAAGATTTTTAAATTTGGATGATCAGGGGTTTTAGCTCTAATAGCTTCAATTATATGTCTTCTTCTTAATTTTGTTGTATTTGTTGCATCAAAGATACCCACAGTACCATCTTCTTTGGTCAAATAATCAATAAGTTGATCCAAAGTATCCATGGCCCAATTTTCTCTCATTTTTAAAGATGCTTGATTTCCAGGGTCAAAAAAGGAAGCGTCATGGCAAGGAGCAGCTTCTTGATCAGGTTCTAGGTTGCCATTATTATCATTCATTTCAAATGGTCTAAGTGCTGGACCTTTATTTTGTTTTGACAATCTTCTAGTATTACCGACATTGAAAATTTTTGTGGAATATTGTAACCAATTCATATATCTTGTTATTTTTTTGGTTAAATATGATTTTCCTCGAGCAGGAAGTCCCACCATTACAATGACTAATTTTGAATTCAAGTTATTGATTAAACCATTTGGACTGATTTTTGATTTTGTTTGACCTGGAACATCAATTGTTGATAATAATTTATTACCGCTATTACTATTATGAAGTCTTCTAGAATTGTCCATTGAGTTTTCCATGGTGAGGTTTTCTAATGAATTAACCGAATGTAAATTTTGGGCCGAAGTGACGGCAGAGATGGCATCACTACCATGGGTATTTATGAATGATTGAAGAAATTTTTGCATTGATTCTTCTATTGATTGGTTTATTTCTTGTTGGTTGCTCATATTTGTTGTATCTATTTTTATAGTTGAATTATCTCGATTTTGTGTCGTTGATGATATTGGTGTAGCCATTTTATGAAAAACTTAAATATGCATGTTACGGATACTTGTATAAATGATCTGAAAGTTGAAAATGATAGGGAGGTTACTTTATAAGAGGCGCTAATGAATTTGGTTATAATTAAAAAAAAAAAACTGAATATAACTTAGAAAATTTAAAATAAAATATAATAAAAATAATTAGTGACTGATAAAAAAGCTGTAGAATTTTTTTTTTTTTTTTTTTTTTCCTTATTTTCTTTTCTTTTTTTTTTTTTTTTTTCTTTTCCAAAAAAAATTATTGTTTTATTTCTTTTTTTTTCTTTTTTCCTTTTCTTTTTTTAGTTGATTTTCACAAAACGAGGAAAAAGAAAAAAAGAGAGAAAATAAGTCAGTGGAGTACACACAAAACAGTTGGATGACAACCAAAAAAAATTAAGATTCAGATACTTTAGTCATCGAGTTTCTCCATCGGAGAATTGGAGTTTGGGAAATTAAAGAAAATTGGTGTTACGGGGGGTGTCAATTTTTTTTTTCTCTTTTTTTTTTTCCCTTTCTTTTCTGACCTGACCAACTTGTGACGGCTTTGTTGCATAGTTTGCACCCCTTTGATTATTAAGACCCATCACCTGCCTTTATTTTTTCAACCCATGGCAACGGAGCTTCGGGGGAACATACATACCCCCTCTTTTCTTTTCTTTTCTTTTTTTTTATTTTTTTTTGTTGAAGTTTTTCTCTTCTCCTCCTCTTCCTCTTCTCCTCTAATGAGCGGGGCAGCGGCAAATATACGTCAAAAATTGAAAAAAAAAAATAAAAAAAAAAATAAAAAAAAACAGCGATTGTTGGAGACAAAAGAAACAAACACAGACTGCCTTTTGAGGCGGGGAGGGAAAACAGTAATTATTATAAATAATATAATAATCATCATATTTTACTACTATAGTAAAATTTACTATATATAACATAATCAATTTCCTAATGATGCAGCACTAATAATCGGCATCATGTCTTTATTGCTTTTTTGGGTGTTAATGGTAGTTAATATCCGGTCCCGAAGAAAGAAAGAAAAAAAAATTTAAAGCGTTCAATGTGTCATTTTAATCTTTAGACAACTGATAGGTTATTGGCCCGGATTCTGTCACAGAAAAAACATGTCCGAAGATCATGCCCGATTACATAATCACACGGAAAAAAATAATAGATAAGTGATTAGCTGAAAGCAAAACTAAGGACAATTTTTGTTTTAAAAAAAAAATGCTAAAACATGATGATTTGAATCAGTTGGTATATATGTATATAAAAGATAGCGAGAAATAAAGGCGAATAAAAAAAAAAAAATAAAACTTAAACCGTGAAAAAAAAAAAAAAAAATAAAATAAAAAATAAAATAATGTGATTTTTTAGAAGAAGGCAAAAATGAAAATAATGTAGATGATGTAAATAATAATATAATCTTTCAAAAAAGAATAGGCATGAAGGTTAACTTATGGAAATTAAAGACTTGTCAAACAAAATGATTTAAGATTTCAAATGATACTCTTTTTTTTTCTTTTTTTTTTTTTTTTCTTTAAATTCCAGATAATGTTCTTATATGTGATGATTTTTCTTTTCTTGGTAATAGTTTGGTTCCAAATTCTCTTAAATTTGAAATACTATGATTACTAACTAATGAAGGTTTGTTCTTCAGCTCCAAAGAGAATGTGGAATTGTGATGAGGTTTTAATAAATTAGAACTATTTCCACTTTCTTTACTTTTTATTGAAGAAGCAGAAGTTGTTCTTTTTATACCAGGTCTTTTCAATGAAGTTGACGAGGTAGTTCTAGATGCACCTGGTCTTTTTGATGTAGCATTCAAAGTACTCAACAAATTGGAAAAAGAACTATTACTAGTACTTCTAAATGGTGATGGTCTTTTAGATGAAGATAAAGATGAAGAATTACTGTTACTTGATGAAGATAAAGTTCTATAATGACTAAATCGAGCACTTTCTTCTTGAGTTAAATCAGATATAATAATTTCTGGAGATATTCCTTGTAACCCATTAGTTTGGCCTATAGTTGAATTAGTATCTGTATCAAGTAAATTTGGTGTTGATAAATTACCACCTGCTAAATCATTCACATTAATAGTACTATCACTTTTATTATTATTATTATTATTGGTTGTATTCTGAACATCAAAAACACCATCAGCATTCATTGTAATACCACTGGTGACAAATATTTCATTAGTTGGCAGAGGTGATGATGATGGTCGACCATCGTTTGCAAAAGTAATAATAGGTCGAGAATTTGTTGGCATGTTGACTGGTAATGATGATGGTCTAGACAATTTTTCAAATCTTCTTGAAATATAACTAGCTCTTTCATAAGGAGTTTTGAATTTTAATAATTGTTTCAAATATTTGTACCATAAAAACAAATCTTTTGAATCATGCGATTTGAATGCGACTTTTTGATTTTCTTCAATAATTGGTTCGATAACTTCTTTCACAATATCCAATTCATCATTAGATTTTTGGACTGCATTATCAAATGATGCTTCAAATGGATCGCCATTTTCATTGAAAGCATGAGGAGTGGAAGGAGAAGGAATATCAATATGGTTACTATTTTTGATTTCACTTTGACGATGATGAATAACAAATTTGCATTTATTATCATCAAAATTTCCCAACACACAATGATTCAAATCATAACATGCTGTAGGACTAGCATTTTTTAATTGGAATCCTGAATCACTATAATTGAATTCATATAATGCTTCTACCGTCAATAAATAGAAAAATTTTCTATAATTTTTAAGATATTTGGTTTTTTTATGTAAAACCCCAGTTTTGATACATTTACTTAAAAACCCATCTTGTAAAGGATATTCAATATCACTTAATTTTCTAGATTTAGGAAACGGACTGCCAACTTTTAAATCTTTCATAAAATTCTTATTATTATCACGTATAATAAAAGCATTCCATTCTTCATAATATGGCTTGTTAACAAATCCTTCATTAATGATATCATTAATCATCAATTGGAATGTAAGTTTCATTTGTTGATCAATGATTGATCCCATGGATTTGAAAGAATTTTGAATTTCTTCAACAATGATTCTTTCCAAACTTGAAGCAGTGGTTTGCAAATTAATATAAGCCTCTTGTAAATAATTTTCTTGTAAAAGTTGACTCTTTAATTGAACATCCAATTTGAACTTCGCCATAAATGGATCTCTTTTAAATTGCTTCACGGCATCAGTTGATTTGTTTTGTTTACTGATAGTAGTATTGCTACCGAGAGTTTCCAAATATGCATATAATTTTTGACCTGTAATAGCAACTTCGGAACGCAAATCGTTTTTGAAATCATCCGCAAGCAATCTGATTTCTTTGATTTTCGAAGTCAAATCTTTTCTGAGCTCTTCAAGACGAGGGATAATATAATTATTCAATTCTTGAGATAATTTCAAATTTGTGCAAGATAAATCCTTGTGATAATTGATCAAACTATTTGGAATATCTTGAATGGATTTTGAGCCAAAAGGAGAAAAAACTTCTTCGACACTTTTATCAGTTGGTTCATTAACAATCGGATATCTAGTTTTCAATTTTTTTTTCCCAACCATATCAGACAATGATTCTGGAGTCTTTGTAGTTTCTTGATAATTAAAACCTTTTGCAGTTCCGTTGGTTAAAAATGGAAAATTAACAGCTTCACACATATTCAAATGAATTTTGGAGATTTGTTGAGTTGAAATTGCCAACATTTGGTAATAATAAGTAAGTGATTTCAAAATTTTGATCCATGTTTGTAACCTGTGTATCAATTTGTTGATTGGTTTTGCATGTTCTGGAAAATTCATATAAAATGGTGATCTTCTGTCAGTTGCCGGCAAAATTTGAGATTTCAATTTTTCTAATGAGAATTGATCTGCAAAGTTGGGTGGAGGCGCCACTTGACTAATGATAGGATTTGTGAGTGGCCCATCAAACGCCATAGGATTTTGCAGTTTTTCATCTGAAAAACTACTACTTCTTGAGCTAGAATCAAAAGATGTTGATTTTTGCAAATTATTTGTGTTGTAAATGTATTGAGGGCATCCTTCGGATTCGGATATAGCGCTTTCGGAAGACGTGCTCATTGTGTATCAATTATTATTGTAATAGGAGAAGCAAACAAAAAGATTGGTTCACCAGAAGAAAAAAAAAAAAAAAAAAAAAAAAAAAAAAATAGAGGGGATATTTAGGATGTTAAGTAACCAGACATTGAATGTGCAAGTGTATGAAAAAGTAAAGAAAAGATAAAATATTATTTGTTGATTAAGTTTTGTAAAAAGAATGTAAAACTAAACTAGAATTTAACTTTTTTTTTTTGTGAAAACACGAGGTTTCCGAGATGTATTTATAAAGATTGAAAAATAGAAGGGGGAAAGTTTTATCAAAGAAAAAGAACCGATTTTTTTTTTTTTTTTTTTTTTTTTTTTTTTTTATTTTTTAAAAAAAAAAAAAAAAAAAAAAAAAAAAAAAAAAAAAAAAAAAAAAAAAAAAGATTGTGCGCAAACATTTTACGCCAAAACAAGAAAAGAAATATAAACATTACCGTCTACCAGACTTTAAAAGGAAAAATTAAATCAAAACTTTGAAACAAAAAACCTCATTTCTACTTATATTTTAAGATTAATTCTTTGACAAAGACTTCCTAATATTTCTTCAAAGTGCTATATGTCTCATTTTTTTTCATTTTTATTTTTATTTTTATTTTTTGTTTATTTATTTATTCTTGTAAAGCCTCAGTCTAATATCATCAGCCTTGCCTAAACATTCAAAAAAAAAAAAAAAAAAAAAAAAAAAGGACAATATCATGTTTTTAGCTGGGATGATTCCTTTTTTCTCCAAGTAATAATAATGTAGTTCAGTTTTCATATCGAGATTTAAAAGGAGTTTTCACCAGGTAAACCTGTCAAGTGTGAATAAAAATAGCAACAAAAATGAGGCGGAGAAAGATCAGAAGGGTTCTCTTATTTGCAGACAATAAACAAAAGGAATTACTCGATAGAAAAGAAGAGAAAAACAAAACAAAAAAAAAGGAACAAAATATTTATAAATCACAGTAACGATGATTCTTTGTATCTTACATAAAAAATACAGGTTTCAAACATCTTAGTGTCCACCACTACAGTCATAAAACGAAGTTCTAGACAAGATGAGCCTCTCAGACCAAGAAAAGCGTAGAAAAAAAAAACTAAGCAAAGCAGGAAAACAGTGAAAAAAAAAAAAAAATAGCAAAAATTTGGCTTATAATACTCTGATTCATTTGCTGTATCCTAACAAAACTTTTGGGGTTATTATTATTTTATCCGATGCGTTCACTCAATATCTTTTTCTTTTTGATCCTTAATTCATTTGAAATCTGGACCTTTTTATTTTTTGCCTCTGTCTCTCTCTCTCTTTTTTTTTTCTTTTTTTTTTTCACAGTAGATGCGGCTTACTTGTTGAATTGCGCTTCTAAATTTTACGCTGCGTTTTAGAATCGTTAACACTCTTATCGCAGCCCACACATACTATTTGACATGTAAACATTAATTTTTTGATTTCTTTTATATACAAGGCAAAATATGGAGACAAAAAATAAACAAATAACTACAAATTTTTTTATATTTTTTAAAAAAATTAAAAAATTAATTGAATTTTCAGTAAAGCTCGTTTAAATCATTATCTTGAAATTAATTAAAGTTGAAAATTAATCGATTATTCATCCACCAAGCTTTTCTCCACCGCGCAAACAAGAGATTTTTCCCTTTCGCTTTCTAATAATAACTATAATTTTTGCGATTCTATTTGTGTTCCGCGCCTAGCCCTCCACTATTTTTTAATACTCCACCATCTTTTACATATTCTCTTTTAAAGGGCATCGCCTCAGGACATATTTTTTTTTTTTCTTTCTCGGAATTTTATGCTGAATTAAATGGATGTTCCAAAAAAAAAATTAATATTTATTATGTTGTATAGTGGGAGGTTCCTATTTATTTTATTAACCTCAAAGCCCTGCCTAGTACACATAACATCTATTCACTAATTGGGAAAGACAAATTGCAGCAGCCCCAAATCTCACTAAGAATAAGCGAAAACGAATTTACAAAAGTTCAGTTTTTTAAATAAGTAATAAGCTTTTAAGCCTTTGAATAATTGTTACTAATAATAAGCTTCAAATAAGCACTACTTTCAAGGGTTTAAAATTTTGACAGGATCACAAAGAGTCAATTTGGTACTTCTATTGAATGCAAAATAGAAGTGCTGAAACGCGATTTGGATATCATCAACGGTGCTCATCCTTCTCTATTATACCCCATCAACTTCAAAGGTATTTTTTTTTTTTAATAATTTGTAGTCAGACTACAAATAGCAATACTTAAAAGAAAAATCGTAGCATAGAATGAAAAATGAAAAATTACGAAAACCTGAATAAAATAGTAATCTTGTCCAATGCTCTCGCGAATTTATTGTTTTCACAAATAGAAGTGTCATGCCTATCGTCACTTGGGCTCCCTACCTAGGGAATTTCCGTATTATTATTACAGAGAGTTGCCCCTCCGTGATAAAAGCTTTTCAGAGCAAAAATCAACCCACCTTTACTGGCTTTTGTATTTGACTATTTCGTAGGTATCAGCCTCATTTTGAGATTTCACGGTAGCAAAACTAAACATTTCTTCATAGGCTTCTACATCAGATGCCACCAGTCTCACTGAATTCCTGAGTAAAGTCTGCATCATGGACACTCTTTATCACATTCCCACTCTCTCTATCCTCTTCAGTAAGTCTGCAAACTCTAGCATGTAAATATTTTGAATTAATTGAGACAACAAATGCTAGATTTCTCGAGGCTTCATGAATAATTCTCACTTCTTTTTTGAACTTTCAACCTGAATTTTCGGTAATTTTTTGGGAGTACTTGTTTTCGTTTCTAGTTGTTCCTTTCAATACATCCTTTAAACCCATCTATTTTTTGCTATTTTTAGCATAATCTAGGCACATTATATATTATCACTTCCAATAGCGTCCCCCTTGTATCTTTTCAATCGTTAACTCAGTGTTAAGATCATGTTTCATTCTTTTATCTCTTAAAATATCAGAAAAGTCGATCAGTTAATCTCTACTTCTCCAAATTCCATAAGCTATAACACAAGCTGTAGTTATGACCTTTTGTAGACTCCTGTTTTTCATGTTGTACGGGATTATCACTAGCAAATAAATAAATTACAAAGTGAAAACCTAAGAATAAAACTTTTTCAAAAACTAATAATAAGGATTATCACGTATTTACTCGAAAAAGTGCTGCTTTTATCTTGTGCAATTGATCATGGTGACTTATACATATAGAATTATATCAAAAGAGCTCTACAAAAGGGTGCCCTCTAGTCCAAAAAGATACAGTAACTTTAATAGTACCGCTAGATGCTTATATGACTTGAAGAAATTTTTTTTCATTTCTGCTGTATTTTTTTCCATCTTATGAACAATTATTAACACCTGAAAAAAAAAAAAAAAAATTAAATAAATATTTCTGTGAAAACCAATTATGTTGAAGCGACCATTTCGATACATGGAAGAAAAGAGAGAGCTAGAGGGTTAGGGACAAGATATGATGGTCATTGGATATAAAACTCCATAATAATTAATACTGGGCTGCAGTTCTTTTTTTTTTTTTTTTTTTTTTTTTTGTGGACTTATTTTTATAGCTATAGCTATTATACTTCTTCACTTTTTCCTTTTGTTTTTAGTTATGAGCATGCAATGCAATGGTTAGAGGACGTTGGTCATAAAGGAGAAGGGAAAAAAAACAAAAAAAACAAGAAAAAACAAGAAAAAAGAGACAAATAAAATTTGTGACGGATAGGAAAAATAAAAAATAATAGATGATTGTGAATGATTAATTAAGAATAGTAACCAAAATGGAACCAAACACCCTTAGGCCAGGTAATTCTCTGTCAAATTATAAATCTCGTTCTCGAAGTCCTCATGGCGCCAACGGCTCTATCAATCCTGCCAATAACAATAGATATGGTGGTGTAAATGTCAATGGTGGTGTGCCTAGAAGAATCGGAAGACAAGATACTTTCCAAAAAGATAGCATGATTGCAGAAGAGTACAAGAACGCTGAAGAAGAAATATGGCCAGATGTAATCGATATACCTACCAATCAATGGATATTCAGTGTTGAAGATTTTGTTGAAAAGACACCTGCAAGACGAGCTCATAAGAATAAACTTTCTCTTGAAGAAGAACTTATTATTCGATGTAAAGCTGCAAGAAAAACTATTGAAATCTCCAATACATTGAAAATTCGATTAAAAACAATGATTCTAGCTATCATTTTATTCCAACGTTATTATATGTTTCATGAGCTAGACAATTCATTTAACTATATGCTTGTACTTGCTACGCTGATTTTTTTGGCTACTAAATCTGAAGAAGATCAAAGATCAGTCAAAGCAATTGCGCATGCATTAGCGAAATATAGCAACCCCAGTAAATCTACGGAAGAATTGAGCGAAAGCTTGTGGGGTCTTATTGATAATATCAAATTATTAGAAAATAAAATGCTAGTCACCTTGAGGTTTGAGTTGACCATTAAGGCTCCTCTTGAAATATTGAGCGAATCATATTTTGACGAAAAACTTCCAGAAGGAACTACTAAAACAATAGCAGAAGGCAGTCAATGGTTCTTTAAATATGTGAATTATACACCAGCAGTGATTCTTTATAACTCTCATGAAATTCTTGCGGCTGGAATATTGAGTACTTGTGCTCGTTTAGACAAGCATCTACCTCAAAACTATATTCAACAGAAATTTGGAGTTGGAGTCTTGAGAATTGCTGAGGTCTTAAAATACTTGCATAATACTTTCGAAATACTCTCTAAGCATAAATTATTAAGTAAAGTGGAATTCAATAACCAAGGCTATACCATACCTGAACTTGTAAATTTTCCATTGGATGACTTGAAAGAAGTAATAGACAATGTTTCTGATGAGGATTTACAGCAAGGTATAAATGAATCTGTTAAGTATACTTTCAAAGACTATATGAACTATTTCGATAAGCATGAAGAACTGCATTCAACACAAGAAAATAACTATAGCGATGCTTCTGCTGCTATTCCTTCTTCTCCACAACATCCTCCAGCACCATCTATCCATCCTCCGCCGCCATCGATTCCTCCACCTCCAATACCATCCACAATCACATCAGTAAAACAAGAATATCATGACAACTTCTTCAAGTTTGAGCCTCTGATGCCACCGATTAAGACCGAACATCCTCTTCCTCGTGCACCGCTTAATGAAATGAATGTTAAGGCGGATGAAAATGAAGATGAGGTTATGAGTGACGCATCTTCCATATCACAGTTTTCATCATTGAACCAACGGAACCAAATTAAACAAGAATCGGATCACTTTTATCAAAACAGAGATAATAAAAGCGAAATATTTCAAGCTTCTCATCCTCATAAACATCGCCAGCGCTTGCATTCAAAATCCTTTTCTCAACCTCAAAATCACCTGAGCTACGTGCCACATAATATGCAAAACATACACCAGGCAGCTCCACCTTTTTTGTCTGAAGCAAACAATTTTATGGTTACAGCAACAACAACAACGACAACGGCTTTTGTAGCAGAATCACGGCCAGCAAATAATCCACCTTTCTTGAAAAGTAATTTTCCTCCGGGACCTCCTCTGAATTATAACGGAATATCGAAACCGATGTATAAAGATCCCAACAGACCTGTTAAAAAAAAAAATAATGATGATTATGAATTAGACTATTGATACAAAGTTATCATTCTATCAAGATCAGTTAAATTATTTATTATCAATTGTAATTTTAATGTTTTGGTATTTGCGTTTCGTATTCTACGTTTACTTTGTAAAATTTTTGAGTAACTTCCAAACACTTTTTTCTATACCATGAGCTTTTTTCTCCTTTTTTTTTTCTTCTTTTTTTATTTTTGGAAAAAGAACAATTCTCATCATATATGATACTCTGTATTAGTTCCTGGAAATTTCCAGCAAGTAGCTTGTTAAGGTTCATGCAGAGTTGTGAGCGTTGCACACTGTTTTTTCTGCATTTTTTTTTATTTTCTTTTTTTTTTTTTTTTTTTTTTTTTTAATGAAAAAACCCAGTTCTAAAAACAACCTACAGATTATGTTATTATGTTATTGTTAGTTATCGTTAACCAATATATTTTACATTCATTTGATCATCATCAATTATTCACTTCTTCTATTTTCTGAAGTAGTTCTTTTTTTATCAAATAGAGTAAAAATACAATTTTTGACAAATGAAAGAAATAACGCCCTTGGAATCTACAAATAATGGAATCTCTCAGGCTTTGATACCAACAACATCCTTAAAGACGAATAATGCTGACAATAATAACATAAGTTTAATAGACGATAATCAGTATAACGGATTTCAGCGCAAAATTTCAGGCTTAAATTATAAAATAAAACTTCTTGAGACTGAAAAAGCTATACTTGAAAGCTCCAAAGATGATGAGATTCACAAACTCAACAGCAAATGTATCAAACAAACTCAAGATTATCAAGAACTTTCATCTTTACAATCTTTTATGGGTCAAGAGATGCAAAACCTTAAAAAATTGAACACAGAATTGAAGAGTAAATTCGATACTGATTTAAAGGCGAAAGCCAACAAGATTGATGAATTGAATTGGATAGTACATCAATTGGAAGAAAAACTTAATAAACAAGAATATAACTTGAATAGCATTACAAATCATAAAGTAATTGCTGATGAAAAAGTTAGAATTTATGAGAAAGAAAGAGTCAATGTAAGAGAGAAATTTGAAGCCCAGTTGGCGCAATTGAGTGAGCATAATGTCAAACTCTTGAAAGAAAAAAATAAATTAGAAAACCAAACAATGGAACACTATGAACAAAAAACGACTGATGAAAATGAGGAAAATAATACAAAACAGTTCAATCAACAAGATTTCGAAGCTCTCACTCGAAACTTGGCAGAGAAAGCTGATCAAAATTTATCATTAAAATCGTTGATATTGAGCAAAGATTTGATGATTAAAGAATCAAAAGTGGATACAACATTAATTAAATTACTTGCAGAAGAAAAAAGGTCCTTAGTTAAAGAAAATGAACATTGCCAGTTTATTTTGATGAGTCAAACCTCACAAATGGATTCTTTAGTTACAGAAAACTTGAACTTGAAACAAGAAAAACAAAATTTATTTGCATTATTTTCAGGTAATAATCAACTTGGTCAGCAAGCTGGTTTAAAAGAAGTGGTTCAAAATTACCAAAACATGCTGTCTGAAAATAATTTATTGAAAGACAGAATAAAATTTTTAACTGGCCAAGTAGAAATTTTCAAAGCTAAGAATACTAGCCAATTGCAAGAAATCCATGACAATAATCTCAAGCAAAATAAAATGAAGGAAACTGTGAAAAGATATGGTAGAGAAATTTTTGAAGCGAACAACAAAAACGCGCTACTTTTAAATAAAATAAATTTATTGAGTAAGAAAATTGAGAGATTAGAAGAGTTTGCCAACTCTGTAGGAAAGTTGGAAATTGGACTTAAACTTTCTGAGAAACTGAACAATAATGAAAATATTGAAATTGATCCCAAGGAAAGAATTTCTCAGCTTCAAGCTGAACTCGATAAAAAAGCGAAGGAAATCAATAATCTTGAAGAAACACTAAATAGTTATGTTACCAAAATTA
Organism: Saccharomycopsis vini; assembly: GCA_031124825.1. Lineage (NCBI taxonomy): Eukaryota > Fungi > Ascomycota > Saccharomycetes > Ascoideales > Saccharomycopsidaceae > Saccharomycopsis > Saccharomycopsis vini. The sequence continues at coordinate 17,622 of JASTUB010000204.1, forward strand.
AAGAATCCATGGATTTAGAGGATGAAATAAATAAAAAGAGAAAAATAGACAGGCAATCTTCATCAACTGTCAATGGTGTAGATGATACACTATTAAATCAATACCATAAAGAAATAATTGAGTTAAAAGACCAGATTAACACAGAAAAAGCATCGAACAAAGAACTTTTATCTAAACTCACTTATATTGAAAAGCATGCTTATGAGTTAGAACAGTCAGTTATTGCAAGTCAAAATTTTGACCAAAATACACAGGAGGCTAAAACTAAAGTTTTACAACTCTATAATGACTTAAATCCAATGTTTAATTATCAAAAAATCAAATCTGAAAAGCTCAAAGCATTGAAGAAAGAAAATGAAGCACTTTTGAAAAAAATAACTAATAACAACACAGTGAATCAAGAACAGGTTGAAACAACTGAACAGAATGTTCCAAAGGCAGTTTTGGATAGATGTATGGTAGAGGTTCGACATCATGAAATAGAAATAGAGAACCTTACAAAGAGAATGGAGAGATTGAAACAAGTTTATAACACCAAATCCAAAAATTTGATTAGTGCAATCCCTTTATTGTTTGGTTACAATATTGAATTTTTTGACGAATCAAAAAAAATGAAGCTTATTCCTAAATGTACAAAAAATCGCAGTGAAAAAGAAGAAGCAGATAAAAATGAACACGATTATTTGTTGATAGATCTTTATAATAAGCAATTACAAGTTTCTAGTAACTCAAGTCATTTTTTCCGTGAAAAATGTGAGGCATTGATAAGCTATTGGGTTAGTTCTAAAAGACAAATACCATGTTTCATGTCAGCATTGAACTTGGAACTTTTTGAAAACTTTTCAGAAAGCTCTAACGTCAATACTCAACAAGTTAATTTATCCAAAGAAAGTAATTGAATGTACAGAAAAGACGGTGGGCATAAGAAAATCGAATATTGAAAAGCAGGATATTTTGAACGCTATAGAATGTATCAAGAAATTATTTGTTAAAAATATACAATAATGGTTTTTGAAGTTAGCCGAGTTTTTTTTTTCATTCTGTTAATATATTGTACTACACTAAATGATGTAAAATCCTCAAAATTGATATTTTTATTTTTGGAGTAGTCTCCTTGCAGAGATGTCTATTTTTTTTTTTTTTTTTTTTTGCTAGAGTGTACTCCGGCTCAAAGACATGTGCGATAACAAGAAATAGCAGGCGTACAAAAAGTCACTCGCTCTAAGTTTATGTCAAAGATAGTGAGTTACGGGGCCGTAAATTATGTAATTTGTCTCACTGTCAGTCAATAAAATAAGCGGTGCTTTGCTTTGCCCCCTAAGATATGGAATTGACACATTTTTTTTTTTTTTTTTACAAAGAAGAAAAGAATAAAAATAAAACAATTCACAATATTATAACCTTTTTTTTTTTTTTTTTAATTGTGTATCTCTTTTATTTGGGTTTAAATACTTTTATTCAATTTTCATTTCTTTCCATCTTCTATTGTTATTTTTATTTTCCCTGTTGTCGACCGGTTGAATTGGCTGTGGGCCTTCTTGTTTTTTTATTGTTTTTTATTTGATCCTTCGGTTATTGCGGCCTATTAAAAATCTCAGTATATATATATCCCTAATCTCCTTCGAAGTTCTAACATTGTTTTACATATCATTTTAGTATTTATTTTCTCCTTTTCTTTCCCCCCCCCCCCCTTCTTTCTACTGTTCGATTTGTCAAATTATTCATTGTAATTTGTTTCTTTTTATTATAGAATCTTCTTTTTTTTATTGGGCATAAAAACAAGACATAAATATTACACAAAAAATGTCAAATCCACCAGTTACTCCATTAACACCAAAAGGAAGAAAAATTGAGCTTTACTCAAATGAGTATTTCTTAACTTGTACTTTAGGTGGAGGTAAGCATTCTTCTTTTTATTCAATTCAATTTTTAATCCCTTCAATTATCAAATATATTTGTTCAATTCATTAACTTTTTTTCTTAGCCATTTGTTGCTCTACCACACATAGTAGTGTTACACCTCTTGATTTAGTCAAATGTCGTCGTCAAGTAGATGCTTCATTATATACTTCTAATCTTCAAGGTTGGAAAAGTATTATTAAAGCTGAAGGTGTTCGCGGTCTTTTCACTGGTTTCGGTGCCACGTTCATTGGTTATGGTTTCCAAGGGGCAGGCAAATATGGGTTTTATGAACTCTTTAAACATAAATATAGTGGTATTATAGGTAAAGAAAATGCAGAAAGATATAAAACACCCTTATATTTGGCATCTTCAGCTTCTGCAGAATTTCTTGCTGATATCTTTTTATGTCCATGGGAAGCTATAAAAGTGAGAACTCAAACTACTATTCCTCCATTTGCCACTTCTGTTGTTGACGGGTGGAAAAAAATCACTGCCAAAGAGGGGTTTGGTGGATTATATAAAGGATTGTCACCATTATGGTTCAGACAGATTCCTTATACTATGGTCAAGTTTGCAACTTTTGAAAACATTGTTGAATCAATTTATAATAATTTGCCAAAAAAAAAGTCAGAATATACCCCACTTTTTCAAACTGGTGTCTCATTTGTTGGTGGTTATCTTGCTGGTATTTGTTGTGCTATTGTCTCTCATCCTGCGGATGTTATGGTCTCTAAGATTAATGCAGACAGAAAACCAAATGAAACAACTGGTCAAGCCACTTCAAGAATTTATAAGCAAATTGGATTTGGTGGTTTATGGAATGGTCTTCCAGTTAGAATTGTTATGATTGGTACTCTTACTGGTGCTCAATGGTTGATTTATGATAGTTTCAAAGCATACGTTGGTTTGCCTACTACCGGTGGTCATTAATCTTTTTTTTTTTTTTTAGATATTTTTAAAGATTACACTGTGTGTATTATGTTGTTTTTCTTTTTACAAATTCCCTTTCTTCGTTTCGTTAGCTCCTTATTGAGATTATTTGAATACTTCGAGAGTTAAATTCCTTAAGATATGAATATATTCCAAATATTATGATGTAATTAACAGTTATGCACGCGAATTATTATATTCCCTAGTCTATGGAAGAGCAAACATGAGTCTTTCAGATACAAAGAACGAAAAAAAAAAAAAAAAAATTCTCAAGACTCCTGTGAATCTTCTACATATGTGTTATGTTTACCATAAAGTTGGTGATTTGTCTTTTTTTTTTTTTTTCTTTTATCTATATATAGATGATCCGGGGGGTTCAAGAAAAAATCTGAAAAAAATTTCTCACAGAGAATAGGCTATAAATGATTTTTCCCGATACGGAAATCTTTGGAAAAAAATATGCATATCCTGTGTTACTCATATTCGTTATTTTATTTAATTTTTGATTGATGACATCTTATAAATAAGAAGCTTTTTCATCGTTTATGTTAAGACTTACAAGAGAACAAGATCAAAAATATGTATAAAAAAGTATATCAAAAACCATAAAAATGAGTCAAAAACTTCAGTTCAAACAAGTTGATGTGTTCACTAAATCTTTGTATTTAGGCAATCCATTAGCAGTAATATTTAAGGCTGATGATTTATCAATTTCCAGAATGCAACAGGTCACAAAATGGACAAATCTATCAGAAGCTGTGTTTTTTCTTGAAAAAACAGATCCAAGAGCTGACTATAAAATTAAAATTTTCGCTCCTACGCAAGAATTGCCATTTGCTGGTCACCCAACTTTAGGGGCTGCTTATCTGGCTATTGAAAGCGGTATAGTTGATTTGGATGATATAATTAATAACAAAGATGGTGTTCTTATTCAAGAATGTAATGTTGGATTAGTTGAATTGAAAGTTACAAGACATTCGGCCGTTATTGATGAAGTCAAGGGCCTAGATATCTCGATTGCATTCAAATCACCAAAACCAACTTTTAGAGAAGTCCAAGAACAAAATAAACTGGAGATTTTAAAAAGTTTAAGGGTAAATGAATCTTCCTATGATTTCAAATTATTAAATGTTGAGATTGGGATTGTTTGGTGTGTTGTGCAATTCCCAACGCCAGAATTATTATTAAGTATTTCACCAGATATGGAAGAATTACTGAGATTATCCATTGAAGAAAATGTCCTTGGGGTGAATTGTTTTGCATTATATCCAGATTCTAAATCTTACGAAGTTAGAACATTTGCTCCGGCAGATGATACTCCTGAGGATCCTGTTTGTGGTAGTGGTAATGCTGCGATTTCTTGCTTCTTAAACCATAAATTAGGCTTTACTGGTGAACTATCTGGCAAACAAGGACAAAAGTTAGGTAGAAATGGATCTATTGAATTGTCAGTCACAGAAAAATGTGAAAATAACTACGTTTCTGGTCAAGTTATTACTGTTGTTGATGGCACAATTCTCGTTTAGATTTTATGTTTAACATAGTCTTAAAGCCTTGATTTTTTGAGTTTTATTTTTGTGTGATTATACAACAACTGGCTACTAATACTTTAATATTAAAAAAGAAAGATACGTAGAACTTATTTCTTTACAACAAGTTAAATACCTGTAAGAATCTAAAAAAAGAAGAAAACAGTAAAGACCAAAATGATCAGAGCTACTCTTGAAACTGTTAGAATTTGAGCCAAATATTATTATTGATTATCACTACCAATGGCGCCCTTCACAAAAGATCTTCTAGCTATAAATTTATGTATGATTCTTTTTTTTTTAACGCAAATTAGTCATGTATTATTAATACGTACTAATCTTTCAAAAGGAGGAATTTTGAAGAGATACTGTTGTGTATATCTTAAGAAATAATCGAACAGAAAATAAAATAAAAAATAAAATGATAGTGTATAATTGTTTTATTTAATGTACGACTTTTTGTGATGGTAAAAAAAAAAATATTGGCTTTAGTAACCCAGTATACATGATCACGTTCTATAACAGTTCTTGTTTTCAAGAATCTCCCTTGAAAATGGTCTAGTTGCAACTTTTTCTATGGGTGCTGCAGCACTCGGCACAGTAGCCCTGTGCCAGAGGAAAAAAAAGTCTCCTTCTTTTAGGATATCTGAACAGCATGTTTCAATCGAAACGGTGAATTAAAACTTTCATATCAAGGAAAAACATAGTACATCACGTTGATATATCCTGAACAGGTTGATCTAATAGCCAACAAATTAGAAAAAAAAAAAGAAGTTTTCATATATATTTACCATGGTTGAAGTTTCATTGACTGTTGGTAAACTTGATGCCTCATTGGCCCTTTTGTTAACCAATGATCATCATTTAATTGAATTTCCAACAATTTTATTACCAGATGGAGTCCAAGCTGGGTCAATTGTGAAAATTAAATGTGAACAAGATTTTGAGGAAGAAAAAAGACAAGAAGACGAATTCGATAAAATTCAAAATGAAATATTGACCTCTTTTGGAATTTCTGAACCAGAAATCCCCGTTTTGAAAGTGAAAAATATTACACAAACGTCATGTGTTCTTGAGTGGGATCCATTAAAATTAAGTACTGCTTCAATAAAATCCTTAAGTTTATACAGAAATGGTCAACGTTTAGGTCAAATACCAAATCCTTTAGTTAATACTACATCAAAATTGTCTGGGTTGCAGGTTGATACCCCTTATAAATTCAGTTTAAGATTGGAAACAACTGCTGGTACATATTACTCAAATGATCTTGAAGTTAGAACACATGTGATGACAGATTTAAGTGGTATAACTGTTTGTCTAGGTAATATTGATTGGGCAGCCAAAGGAATTGATCAGAGTGATATTGAGGACCTCTTGAAAACTATAAATGCCAAACCATTACAAACCGAAGTTAGAGTTGACACTACTCATTTTGTTTGTACAGAAGCTACTGGAGCTCAATGGAAAAAAGCAGTCGATAATAATATTCCAGTTGTGAGACCTGAATGGTTGAAAGCTTGCGCTACTGAAAAAAGAATCGCGGGGGTTAGAATATTTTACCTTGACTCAAATAATGATTCCATCACTAATAATAAGATTCTTCATGGTAAAGAAGGAACCAGCCCTGTTGCAAAAAATTCTTCTCAGAGTCCTGTAGAAAATGCTGAAATTGTGAAACAGCAAGATAATATGAATTCCGAAAATTTTGATGATGTTCCATTGAATGCTTCTACTGTTGTTTTATCGGGTCAAGATGAAAACTTGAATGATGTTACCAAAACCAATCTTGAGAAAGAGGTTGTGGAACAAGAACCATATAGTTTGGAGGAAAAGGTCGAGCCAAATACTACTGAAAACCTTGACATAAAGACCATAGAGGAAACTGCTGACGAAAAAAGTACTGAAAGTAGCGAAGAACTAGAAAAAGACAACGCAGAAATAAAAAAGGAAGCTGTCAGCGAGGAATCAAAAAAAGAGGAAGTGAGTCAAGAAACCGAAGAAGTATTAAATGAGGAAATAAAAGAAGAATCGAAGGAGAAAATTGATGAGCAATCTGAAAAAGATTTAAAAACAACTGAGGATGATCAGCCTGTAGAAGATGCATCGGAGGAAGTGAGTACAAAACTTGAAGAACTCAAGGATGAGTTAACTGACGAAAATGCTGAAGAAGAATCTAAGGAAGCAGGGAGTGAAGCACCGGAAGAGGAAGTGAAGGAGGTAGCGAGGGAAGAACCTGAAGGGGAATCAAAGACAGCAGCCAAAAAGAATCAAAAAAAGAATCAAAAGAAAAACCAGAAGAAACAAAGGAAGAACTAGGACGAATGATACAACTAGTGACGAACAAAGATAAATATATTGCTCAAAGAAACGTTTAATGAGGATATGACGATGAAAATGATTAAAAATAATAATATTAATATTATAAATACTCAACAGCGACAAATTTTGGGTTCTAGCTCTTTATTTTTGAATCATAAATGTGCAAGTTGAAAACTAGACAGTTCCATTTAACGTGTAAATTTGTAATTTGTGTAATTTGTGTTTCTTTTCTTCTATCTTTTTTTTTCTTTCTCATACACGTGTATATCCAGGGTGTGGGTAAAACAAGTTGAATAAAAAAAAGCTCATAGAGGTGATTCAAGTAATCTTTCTATTCATGGGTGTTGATGCATGTGTCCATGCATGAGCGTTTTTTCTAAACGCACGCCTGGATGCTCACGGGAAAAGGAAATAAAAGTTTTTCTTTTCCGATCAAAATAAATTTTGGGGTACGCAAATGTGAAGATAAAGCGTTGTATGTTGTTATTTAGTTCATTATTCATTCCAATAGTTTCTTATACAAGGCTGGGAAAAAGAAAAGAATCAGTGTGTGTGTGTGTGTGTGTGTGTGTATGGAAATACTAGATTGCCAAAATGGCTCAATCAAGCTCAAACTCTAGTGATGAAGAGAACGCTTTTTCATTTTCTGTTGATGACAATTCTGCCATCAATAAATCTGGTGCAAGGACTTCTAATGCATGTGATTCTTGTCGAAAAAGAAAGACTAAGTGCAGCGGTAGTACTCCTTGCACTTATTGCTTATCTCACAATTTAGAGTGTGAATATACTTATGTGAGAAAGAAAAGAACGTCTTATAAAAAGCAACCAAAGAGAGTTGAAAATAATGTAGATTCGGAATTGGTTAAAAAATTGACCTCAAGAATAAATAAACTCGAAGATAAAATCGCACACATGTCACAAAATTTTGAGTTAATTATGAGCAGAAATGATGCTATTTGGGAAACTTTATCCAAGCTTATGGATCTTAGGAATGCACCACCGAGCTATAGGGATCTGAAAAGTAAGAATATTGATAGTTCTACATTTGGAATCAACTACCCCGAAAATCATGGTAAAAAAAGAGATAGAATTAACTACTCTGAAAATCATAGTGAACAAAGAGATATCTCGATAAACACTTATACCCCAGACTATCCAACTTTGAACTATGAAAATAATAATAACTTGATGATATATAATGCTGATCAAAATAGATATCTCACCAGACCCATGCATACTCCTCCAGTGCCACAAAATCTCATGAAACTTCCACAGAAATATAAACCAAGGAGAACTGTTTTAGATCAAAAGTCCAAAGAGGGGATTGTGGATGATTTCATGGAGCTTATTAAAACATCAAAAACAGTAACGATATTTTCTCCAGTCTCATTAAAATGGTTAAAAGGGATTACTGGGGTGCACTTCAAGATTTTTGAGCCAGTCATTGAAGCACATTCAGAAATTCTTAAACAAATAACAGGTTCGATCAAGGAAAATTTCAACGAATCAAAAAATTACTTAGAGTATCTTCTTGAGAGAAAAGAAACTGTTTGTACCATTATTGAAGGATTTTTGATGTTAAATACCAACAGTTTTCTTTTAACAGGTGAAACAACAGGTAATGCAATAATCCATAAAATTGCTCAGCAGTTTAAAGCCTCTTCTTTAGAAAATCCCCCAAAATTAACGAATTCTGAATATTTAATCTTGAGTGCTATTGTTTGTATTGGATGTGTTTACATTTCTTTGAAAATTTTCTCATTATCAATATCTGGTGCAGTACCGAAAAATGAAAATAGATGCTTTAATATCATAACAAATGTTACTAATGCAAAAGTTGACGTTAAAGAACTTGAAATAGTGGCAATGAAAAATTGCTTTTACTATTTCCAAAGACTTGTCAAGTATAATGAAGGTGAGCCAACAATCATAGGCATTTTGCTATTGTGTTTATATTTGAACTCTACAATTTTCTCAAGATGCAGTTACTTGATTCTGAGCGTTGCTTGCAAGCACATTCAAAAATTGGGCTACCAAACTTTAAATATTGACTATAATGATGGTGATCGAATTGATGGTAGTGCGTTGGCTCGTAAAATGTTATGGTTCAAATGTTATGTATATGATAGAGTTATCTCATATTATATTGACAAGCCGCCCATCATTAAAGAAGATTCTTTTACTGATATAGATTATCATAATTTTGCCAAAATAGTCTTTGCCAGATTTTGCAAAGAAAGTGGGATTACCACAAATAATGACTGCGAGCGATTGAAATCAATTAAATTTGATCAAAATAAAACTATAATAAACCAAAAAGAATTTTTTTCGTTATTACATAATTTTGCAACATATTCTTCTGCGGGGTTTGCATTATTGGTTAATTATTTTTCGTTTACATTGATAAAGCTTTTATCCAAATATTCCGGGAACGTTTATCTCAATAACTTCCATGAAAAGATGACTTGTTCTGATATATCTTCTCTTAATGATGATGATTTCATGAAGTCTTTTCTTGATGTTTTGGCCCTTGTTGATAAACTAAATATAGAATTTGAGGAATGGGAAAATTCTTTACCAAAGAATTTTCGCCCAAATTCCGAATTGAACATATCGTTGTACAAATTGTTGGATTATCGTTTTGAAGGCGATCGCAACGATGGCAAAAGAAGAAAAAATAATAGTGGCGTTAGGTATGCTGATTTTACTACTCTGGATAGAGTTTGTTTCCCCATTGAAACTGACGTAAATAGAACTAACGTTGGCTTTATGTTTATTACTCATTTCAACTATTTCTATCACGTCATGAAATCAAATAAATTAGCTTATAAATCTTGCTATTTCTTCTGCAAAAGGCTCAACTCAGTTGTCGGGCCCTACAGCTCTGAACTTCAACAAGACCTGACATTTACCGATAAATTAAAGATTTATGAATATAAATATCTTGAAGCTGCCAAAAGTATTTTGAGATTATCACTTTCAATTTTTAAGTATAATTGCCATATTGTGTATTGGGGTGCGCATTTTATTATTGCAGCATTTTTTACAATTTTCATCCATAATATTAGCACATCTACAAAAAATGATACACAAAAACCAAGTCTTGGTCCAATGCAAGAGCATTTAGTTGAATTACATCTTTTAATAGATTCTTACTTGTGTTGTTTCTCAAACTCAGTTTTCAATATCAGACATTTTGATAGCGATTTTGCAGAACTTCTTGGAAGAAGAATAGTTATATTATGTTTAGCCAATTTGAAAGTCAAAACCTCATATGATTATGATAACGACCCCAAAGTAATGGAATTCATTAAAAGGTGTAAAGAAACTAATAAAGATATCAGTGGGCTATCAATACCGTCATCAGTAACGACCCCAAGTGATAATCTTGAAGGACTTGAAAATATAGTATTCGATAATGATTTTTCTATTGGATTAGTTAGGGATTTTTCTGGTCCTAATTCAAACAACGTCCCCTCAGAGAGCAGATACAATAGCCCAACAAGCAATAATAATATGATAAACAAGGGACATTCTGGGAAAGGAGTGTTCACTTTTGATGGAATACCAACAAATGAGTTCGCTTCCGTAAATGGTAGTAATAACAATAATAATCATTCTACTAACAATATTTCTGATGGCAACAACAACAATAATAATGATAATAGTAATAATGATAATAATAATAGCTATATCAACATTGCCAACGGTAACATGGCATTTCATCCTACTATTAATGATGGACTTTTGTCCCCACTTGATCCACTAAAACCAAATGGTTTCACAAATTCACCATCAATACCACCTATATCTTATATGCGAACAAATCAAAATTTGACTCCGATTCTGGACAATGTTGCAGTCACAAACATGGCCAATGCAGAGACTCCTTTTAATCCTGATGGAGCCAATTTTAATAGCGGTCATAATAGCAACCCCAACAATAATAATAACAGCTTTACCAGTAATAGTAAACGGAGTTTTGATTCTGAGAATATTTTTTTAAATTTGAATGATATTGATCCTTTCTCGATTAATGGTTCTTTTTTTCATGAAGGTGATTTGCAGTTCCCTGGCATTAATTTCTAATAATAAAATATCATATTCAATTTTTATATTATTTTACTTGTTCTATAAACCAGCTTTGAAAGCTATTTCCTGATTAATCTTTTTCTTTTCAGCTCTTTGATTATTTTTTTATTTTTTTTTTTTTTTTTTTTTTTTTTTTTTTTTTTTTTTTTTTTTTTTTTTTTTTTTTTTTTTTTTTTT
>JASTUB010000205.1:0-28475 GCA_031124825.1 Saccharomycopsis vini
GGTTTTACTTTTGACTAAGTTTTTTTTTTTTTTTTTTTTTTTTCCAATTTTTTTCACAATATAGGTTCAATTCATCAACTTTTTTTTTTTTTTTTTTTTTTTTTTTTTTTTTTTTTTTTCAGTATTTTTTTTCTATTTGGCTGCTATGTTTAATTCTGTACAATAACTGTTTGTGAATACTAATCCTTCATATTTACATGTATTTCTTTTTCCTATACAAAAGTAATGATATGTTTTCTAAAAATTCTTAGAAGAATCATAAGTCACTTATAGAAATAGTACCGCTCTTATTAAGTTGAGAGGTGTTGGTTGTAGAATTACCTTCATTTACTGAAAGTAATTGTTTTTCTAATTCACTTACCTTTTTCTTGTAAGATTTTGAACGATTGGTGAAATATTCTTCTTTAAGTTTGAGTAATTCGTGATTGGTTTTTGTTAAATAACCATTTTCACCACGGTAGTAGTCGATATCTTTGCGACGAGTTGGTCTAGCTTGTAGTGGCAATCTATTATATTTTTTCAAGAACCAATTTGGACTCAAATGAGCTCTTAAACCCAATTTATTATGATATTTCAAAGTAACATCACCACCGTTGGTTTTTATAGCATTAATTGCATCTGCTGAAGCTCTAGTTGCTTCAATCTTCAAATTTGGAATTTTGAACCATTCTTTTCCTTCACCCAAGACTTTAACCCCATCATGGATATTACCAGATATTAATCCGACATCTTTCATTTTTTTAATTGTCAAGACTTCATTTTTTTTAAGGGTTAATTTACCTTCATTGATAAATTGTTGGATTTTCTTCAAATTTAACTCGGTCAATTCTAATGATGTTTGAGGTCTAAACCCAATTTTTGGGAAAATTTTATAAATTGGACTTTGACCACCTTCAAACCATGATTTAACTGAGCCTCTTGCCTTTTGACCTTTTTGACCTCTACCTGATGTTTTACCATAACCACTGGATGGACCTCTACCAAGTCTTTTGACAGTCTTTGTAGAGTTATAAGAAGGTTTCAAATTAGACAACATAGACAAGTTTTTCTTGCAAGATTCTGTTATTATGGAGGCCCTCAGCTTCTGCTGGGCAAAGAGGCTGTTTTTTAGAAGAGATAACATATTTAATTCCTATTTGATTTATATGTAATTCATATAGATACCATACAAGTAGATTTTCAATAGATATTTTTTCCAATTTTTTTTGATCAAAATTTTAAAATCTTATTTTTTTTTCCCCTACTTTTGCGCACCGGCGAGGTCCGGCCGTCTGTTTAGACCGGATATAGGTTTTTGTACGCGTGTGGTTATTTTACAACTGAGATCTGCTATTATCTTTATTCTAGAAGCAGAAATATAATAAAAACAAACGAAAACGTAAAAAACAAACAAACAAACAAACAAACAAAAGATACAAACTTATTTTCTACTGATAGCTAAAATTCAGAAAAGAAATGCATGTTCTTTTAACGAATGATGATGGTGCGCCAAATGATGTTGCTAGTCCATATATAAGATTTTTGGTGGATGCAATTACAAAATACACAGATTGGGATTTGAGTATTGTTGTTCCTGATGTTCAAAGATCATGGATTGGTAAAGCCCATTTTGCAGGCAAAGAACTCACTGCTTCATTTATTTACCCATTTGAGAATTCCAATTCATTCAATGGGCCATTTCCTTTGCCTAACAAGCAATATTCTTCTCATTTGAAAGAATGGGCCTTGATCGACGGGACCCCTGCTTCTTGCGCAGATGTCGGAATTCATCACTTATATAAAGAAAAAGGACCAGTAGATTTGGTGTTATCTGGTCCTAATGTGGGTAAAAATTGTACCGCTAGTTATATTTTGTCTTCTGGAACTGTTGGCGCTGCCATGGAAGGAGCAATTCATGGTAAAAAGGCAATTGCAATTTCTTATGGTTATGTCACCACCTGTGATGTTGAAGATGAAATTTTGATCAAAGCTGCAGAAATTTCTGTAAAATTAGTGAAACATTTGTATGAAAACTGGGAAAATCCTAAAGAAAGCTCAGAAGTCGCCGATATATATTCGGTCAATGTTCCATTAGTTGAATCATTGATGCAACCAAATCAAACTAAGATTTTTTACGCTCCAATATTGCAAAATCGTTGGGTATCTATTTACAAAGGTGATGAGTCTCATCTTGCCGCCAGCGAAGGAACAGATATTGTAGATGCTACTACAAGTAATAAGATACAATTTAAATGGGCCCCTGATTACAATCATGTACACGAAGGGATCAAGAATTCAAAAGTTTTTAGTGATGGTAAGGTTATAGATGATGGAAATGTTAGTGTCACTCCTATGAAAGCTTGCTTCCATGATTTCAATACTACAGCTGAAATTAAACTTGATATTTGAATTTTTTTTTTTTTTTTTTTTTTTCGTGTTTTGTTCTTTTTTGTAGAGAATTTCGACTGAATAACATTTATTTAAAGCCCCTGAATACCATAACACTACAGAAAACAGTAAAAAATAAAAGAAAGAAAATGAGTAGACAAACTATATTTATTAGTAGTCAGCAAAATGACTTATTCTTTTTGAATTGCCGTATTTAAATCTATTTCTAGTATAATTATTTTAAATAAATGATTTACTCTTATCAGCAAATTTAAGGTATAAAAAGTTTTCCACAAACGGAAGTTCAATTTTATCGTCATACATTTCTTCATCATCAACCAAGCCGACATCTTTCATTTCTTCGTCATATCCTTCTGGTTTTTCAACATTTTCTAAAAGTTTTTCATTTCCATCATCTTTGCCCGCAAAAATATTTAATTTATCAACCATAACATATTGGAAATATTGCCATTCTTCATCGTTAAGTAAGCATTCGTTCATTGCTTTACTAATAACTTCTTTATCTAAATTGAATCCGATGAATACAATTTCATTAGAGGCATCTCCAAACAAATTATCAACAACTTGTTTTGTTTCGGTCTCAGATAAATCACAAATTTGACACATTTGCTTTAAATCTTCTTTTGTCAATTCAACATTTGAGATATCTGGTAATTTATCTTCATCCATGTCTTCAAGTTCATGTGGGTTAACACCAGCTTTAATTAATTTGAAAGTTCTCTCAATATCGTACATCAACTCTGGAAGCGTAAAACGATTTAACCATTGATCAGCAGATTGAAATTTAATCAATTGCCCAGAACCTCCTAATTCACATTTAAAAAATTGATTTGCAACTAACCAAATAAAACCTTTCATTCTTATAACATTACTAAAAACAGAATTTTTTTTGTTTTCGATAAGTTCTTCATGACTTAGTGTTGGTGATTCTTCTTCCAACAGTTTTTCATGATTATTATTATTTTCTGAAGATTCAGTATCAGCTATTTGATTTTCTAAACCTTCTTCGCCTTCATCATCGCCTTCATCATCACCTTCATCATCTTCTCCATCATCTTCTCCTGTTTTAATCAATAAGAATTTGTCCATAAGGAATTTGGTCAATCTTCCTGGATGGAAAGGTCTATCAGATCTATAAATAAATGAGTTGATGCCGTATTTTTCAATATGATTGTCTTCGTGGTCATGATCACATTTTTCTCCATGTTTATGCTCATGTGAACAATGGTCATGGTTATGGCTATTTTCTTGAATTTTATCATCCAAGTCCTCAATAGATTCAATCCAGCTGGACATTTTTTTTATTCTTTCAAAGCTAAAACTTCCAGTGTTTAACAATAATTTTAAGTCATCAACTTCGCAATAATCGGTTTTGAAAACTTTAGCATCTGGATTCAAACTATCAATAATAGCCATGATTTTATCAACAATAGCTTGATCTTTTATGTCATGGATTTTATTGACCAAAATAACATCAGCAAATTCGATTTGTTGAATCAATAAATCTGTGATTGAAGAGTTTGGCTTAGTCTTAGAATCTGTGGCAACAACATCTGATGTGGTTGCCAAATCAAAACTTTGGTAATTGGATAAGAAATTGAAAGCATCAACCACAGTAACTGCGGTGTCCAATTTGGAAATGTTTTGAACCCCACCAAGTTTGCCAACTTTCTCGATAATATCAAAAGCTTCTTTTGTATCCACGTCAGGTAATACTTCTTCAATGGTCAATTCTCCTTGTTTGACCAAGTCCATTTGTTGGGTGTAAGTTGCAACAAGTTTTTCAGAGAATTCAGGAGTAAAAGTTTGAGCGATTGACATTGGTTCAGACAATCCTGATGTTTCGATCAAGATATATTCATATTTACCAGAATTAGCTAAACTGACCAATTGACCAATCAAATCTGATCTTAATGTACAACATGCACATCCATTTTCTAATTGAACAATTTTTTCTTTTTGTTGATTGATGCTAAAATCTTTATTTTGGACTAATTTGGCATCAATATTTACTGAAGCTAAGTCATTAATGATAACAGCGATCTTCAAACCGTGATCTCCATTGAGGATATGTTTCAACAATGTGGTTTTACCACTACCTAAGAAACCAGACAAAAGTGTAACTGGGATTGGAGATGTTGTTGGGATTTGTTGCTGACTTTCACTAGTAGACATCTTAAGCTATAAGTAATTATATTCAAATAATTTCTATCTATTTGACTAAATTTTTTGATTTTCTAATAATACCGAAGAAGAATACAATCTCTATGCACACTTGAGAATCAGATTAAAAGAAAAAAATTTTTTTTTTTTTTTTTTTTTGTAGTGCAGAGAATGAGGGTGGAATGTATTTTTGACATCTAAAAAAAAGAGGGTCTTTTCAAGGGTGAAGCCAAACATTGTATTACGTAATATCATTGGGTGTATTTTACTCAGCAATATAAGCAAGTTATTGATTGATGTGGAAGTCGTTTATTAATAAATATGTATATACAAGAGAAGAAAGTTGGAAAAGACTTCTTAGTTGGTGTAGCCCAACTTTTTCTTGATGGAATCTGGTAAAGTTTCAAATTCAATATCGTTTGAATCACCTAATTGAACACTTTCTCCTTTGGCATTAAGAATATCTTGTATTGTTATTCTATCATCACTAAAAATTTTTAAGTGATCAGCAATTAAATGTCTATTATGACATCCTGGACATTCTATTAGTACTGTGCCTCTAGTGTAGGCTTGTTTCGACATTAAATGAGAAGATCTGGTTGAACATTTTTTACAGGTAAATGAAATCAAAAACTGTTGAGGTATTTTACCAATTGGCGTTTTTTCCGAATTGTTCAAGTTAACTTGAGGCCCATTTGATTGTGTATGATTATGAGAAGAGGAGCAGCATGATGAAGAAGAGGCATGCTTGTTATTAGAATCATTTAGTGGGAATTTTATTGTATTTTTCTCATCTTTTTGAAGAAAGAAATTTGTGGTTGCAAAATGTCTTGAGGTTGGGAGCAGCATTCGCTGAAAAATTGGGGAATACGAACTTATACCGTTCGCAAATTTCCATGATCTTGTTAAAATTCTAGACGCCATAATATAGAAAATATATATCTGTAGTTTTTTCCCCTAGTGGTTCGTTGTTAGTCTATTTAATTATTCACTCTTCTAGAAAAAAATCGAATCGAAATTTTTGTCAAAAAAAAGACAAAAAAAAAAAAAAAAAAACCTCCATCGGAGCCATGATACAGGAACATATGTGTACATATTTATGCATAATAGAGAGTTAGCTCTAATTAGTTATTCTACAACTTAATAAATGTCAGATAATAAAAATGAGAACACAGATTTCAATTAAAATGAAAACAAAAATACAGTAGGCGGATGATCATATTCAAAGAGTGAAAAGCTTCTTTTATTCAAACAGCTAAATATGTGCCATCCTCAACACCACTATATATTTTCCCTTCGTCTTCCAAATCATGACAAACTTTAGCAATTTCATTAAGATTCATTCCTAATTGTTGTTGAAGATACTGAGCCGAAACACCATCAGGCATCACTGGTGTGTTAACTTTAATTAAATTGAGAAGTTTTTCTGGAAAGCTAATTTCTTCTTGAGCTGGTTCTGAGACAAATAATGATTCACCATTGGATACACCAGTGCTTGTTTGCTTTGTGGTGGAGCTGAGTCCTTGAGCTTCAACATGAACTCTGATTGCTTCCAAGAAATGATAAGAGACTTGGTTGTAATCAGTAATTGGTCTCACTGTTGGATAGTTCAAATTTTTCTTGTCATTAAATTCATTCAATGATCCCGTTACATATACATATTTGCCTATTTCCAAATCTTTATGAGTCCCACTTTCCTTGGATTGCTGATATTCGCCATCTCCAGCATCATCATTCAGAATGTCATTAAGCCAATTTCTGAATTTGAACGAACTAGTTCCATCTTCCACTGTAATCAACAAATTGGTTGTATTATCTTCTATGGCTCTAATCACCCCTACAAACGACACCAAAGTCATTTCTACATTATTAATGACATAAGGACCGTCAGCATCACTCTGAACCGCATCATTCATCTGTTTTATTGTCACCGGTGTGATTTTATTACTTCTTCCAGATGATTTTGCTTGTGAACCAGCTGCGCCATCACTTCCAGAAGTATGATTTCGTGAAAAACCACCCTCATAATTGGCACCATTGTATTCGTTTTGACTATATCCTTGATATCCAGACATTATATATACTTATAATTGTAAAAACTAAAAGTACTGGGGTTCTGTTTTTCTTTTTATATTTAATGGTGCAATATATCGCGTCAGGTATTTTTCTTTCCCACAAAATAACTCTTTTTTTAAAGAAAAAAAAAAAAAAAAAAAAAAAATTCGCGTAGTGCGCATGCTGAAATTCATAGAAAGTAGCTTCACTGGTAGGTAGGTACTCTTTCAACTCATTAACAACAAAAGAAGGTTACAACTAAAATTATATGCAATAAGGTGGTTTTGATCGTATATTCAATTAAAAGGTATTTCACAAATTAAGTCAAAAGAAAAAAATAAAATTAACAAACAACAAAAGATTTATTGCCCGTATTTGTCCATTAATAAGAATTTAAACATCTTCAAAATCGAAATCATCATCATCGCCGACTTCTTCTTGCTCTTCTTCTTCTTCTTCCTCATCTTCTTCTTTCTCTTGTTCCTTTTGTGCCTTGAGCTTCTCATAATAAGCAGCCAATTCATCTTGACCTTTACTATACTCAATGATGCCCCTGCCAGTAGCTTCGCTTTCTAATGAAGCTGAGCGAGTCTCCAAATTATTCAAAGATTTATCTGTATCCATTATGTTGGTGGCTGAAGTCAGTTCACTGTTGGTGTTTTCTGCAGCTTCATCGTCATTCAAAACACCTAAAGCTTGCTTACCAACGGTAGATTCTTGATGCCAACTTGGTAATGCATTCTGTTCAGCTTTGGCCAGCCTGAGCCTGAGCATTTCTTCACGTTTTCTAGCTTCATCTTCATCATCACCGGCAATGCTAACTTTAATTGTAGCATTGTTTTGGACCTTATTTTTATTATTTGTGCTGGCATTGAAAAGAGTATTTTGATCAAACATGGTACCATCTTTTTTGACACGACTATAAACTGCCAATGAGTTATCATTAGCTGGAACTCTGCCCATGAAACAAGCATCAACACTGCTGTCTTCAAAAGTTGGAAAATCGTCAATTATTTTTAAGCACGTTAATATTGGATCTAATTGTCCTTTCAATCGAATTGATATTTCATGTTTAATTTGATATTGTTCTGAAAAATCATCTTCAACCAACGGGGTATTACAAATGTTACAAATAACCTCTGTAAAATCATCATTGAATAAACTTTGAATATCTAATTCATTGAACTTTTTTTTGCATCTAGGACAAACGTATCCTTTTTCATTTACTTTGTTTAATTCGGTATCAACATTCTTCACCATAGCATTCACTTTCCATTTAATTGCATCGATTGCTGATGAGTAACGGATATACCAATATGTTCTTTTAACTCTATTTCTATTATACCGTCTGAAAGGTACTTTCGAGTTTTCTTCTTGACCTTGAGCACTTGCTGTGCCATTACCCAAAGGCTTCTCTTTTTCTTTTTCAAGTCTTTCTTTTTCTTCTCGCTGCCTTTCCTTTTCGTTTTTTGCCTCTGTCTTATAGTTTGCAGTTTCACTTTGAGTGAACATTTCAATGAATCTATCTTCTCTTAGTTTGATCAAATAACCTCTTAAATCTTTCAGCTGCATTCCCAATAAATGTCTCAAATCATCTTCAGTTAATATCCTATGCCAAAGTAATGCTTCCAAGACAAGAATATGATGAATTGGATAAAATGCTCTTGATGTAATACGTATCAAGGAGCCCACAGCCTCTTCTTGGTTGGGGGTATTTGCTAAAGACATTGTTGATATTATTTGAGGGATAAATGATGTCAGGTAAATAAAAGAATCAAAATTCCAAATTAGAGCACATTAATTATACCATTTCCTCTCTTCTCTCTAAAAAAAAAAAAAAAAAAAAAAAAAGAAAAATCCTGAAAAAAACGAGAAGTGCTCGTAACCTTTTTTTTTTTTTGTTTTTTTTTGTTTTTCTTTCCTTTTTCTACATACATTTTTCTTTTTAAATTTATTTGATGGGGGGAAAAGTTTGGGTGTGAGATAGGAAACTGAAACCTTTTTTTCTAACAAAGTGGCAATGGACAAAATACAATATTGATGAACTAATACTAAAAGAAATGAAGACTGATCAGTTATCATTGGATATAACTCCGTTAGATATCGAACAAATTCACCAATTCTTGACTCATTTTGCAAAAAATGACTTGCGGGGCTCCATAAAAGGTCGAAGACCAGGTTATACAAAAGATGATGGAGATTCAAGTAATAAGAATCTTTTCAATTTTATAGAACGCGAGTTCTTCTTTGAAACAGATACAGTGTCATCTGAACCACTGAAAGTCGTTGAGCTCATTAAAAATTTGAATGACGTTGTTGATGGAAATGTAACACCTAAGCATTACTATGTAAATTTCGAACCAACCCAAAGGCAATACGTTATTAGTATACCCGATTTGAGAATTGATTATTCGGACCCCCAGAGAAATCGAGGTCCTAGAGGAATAATTAATTATCATCAAAGAGGTAGAAAGAGAAAAAAACCAACCATGGATGATAAAACTAAAGCGAAATTAAGTTACACAAATCTTCGCACACCCTATTTGCAACATGAATCTAATGAAGATTTGCTAGTGATACGGAAAAAAATCCCACCAACTCAAATTTTTGATATTTCCTTTTTCAATTTCAATAAATTAAAATTGAAAGATTCTGATATGGATCGTTATCTTATCAAGGAACGATTAGTACAAGAATTTAAACTCTTCGGATTGAGCCCCACAATGGTTTCTCGAAATCCCTATTTGAGTTTAAGATACCCACACATTTATTACAAGATACAGTTGAACCCAACTGATGATAGCATCAAGTCAATTTCTATGCAAATGCAATATACTATTAGAGTTTATCAATGTTTTGAAAAGAGAAACCCATTTACTAATGAGGTGATAAGGATTTTCAGAAAATTAATGTTAACTAAAGGTTGTGAAAAACAAACACACTTAAAATTAATGCCAACTTATTATCAAGCAGGATATGAATTTTTGAACGACTGGAATGGTGTAGGTGCAGAGAACATGTCTATTGAAAAATTTAATCTGTCTTTCAATGATTGTAGTGGCGAGCAAGAAAAACCATTGAGTTACAAAATTGAGGACACTTTGAAAAACATAAAAAACCCAAGTAGCAAACTATTCTACAATTTGTTAACAGAGTATGCTTCCAGATTAAAATTACCTTTAGATGTGCATAATGATGGTCCTGGAATTTCCGATGAACCACCCCTGGAATCCACTGAAGGTGAAAAAAATAGTGTTATTGTTCCCGGATTACAAACCAAATTATTCGATTTCCAAGCAAAAACTTTGCTTTGGTGCCTTGATAAAGAAAATGTTAACTATGATTTCAAAAATGGAGAAGTTAAAAATAGAATGTTTTTTGATTTGGATTTATTCAGAAGAAAAAAGACCAGAGATGTGACTAATGAAGAAGTGAGTATAGATGAGTCTGACTATGTTTACAATTATAACTACTTATCGAAAAAAATAGATAAAATTGTTTTCGGATGGGCAAGAATGGTTGAAAGTGATGTAGAAAATATTACATATGATCAAGAAATCATAAATAATGAGTTGTTTTTCGAAGATTTGCCACCATCAAAAGTTTATTGGTTCAATAAATACACAGGCGCTTTAATATCCACTTCTCTTTTGCTTGATCATATGGAAGCAGACTATAGCAGTGCTTTACCTGATTCACATGAAATAGAAAAAGAGTCCCCATATAACGAATTATCTCCAAACTTTAAGCCTCCTTATTATTCCCAGAACTTGGTATCAGAAGAGATGGGATTGGGTAAAACGATAGAATTGGTGTCATTAGTTTTGAGTAATCAAAGAAAGGATTACAAACCATTTGTCATAAATGAGCACACGACGGCAAGCTATATCGATGACAGCAACTATACTTACGATCCTATATTGAATCGCCATGTATTAAAGCTGAAAACAACTCTAGTCGTATGCCCAAATGCTATCTTGAATCAGTGGGTTCAGGAAATGAATAAATTTGCTCCATCTTTAAAAATTTTGAAATACGATGGATACAAACAGTTTTATGATAAATCAGGAGAATTGAAAAAAAAGAATAAGTTTTCAAGAAAGAGGGAGTTAGCAGACCAAAGTGACACTACAACTGGTGGTAAGAGAAGAAAATTTGTTGTTAGATTAAAGTTTAATCCTGAGAAACTAACAGAAATATATAAACGTAAAGCTGGAGGTAAAAATATTGAAGCACTTTTCAACTTTTCGACTTTTAGATCGAAAGATGAACATAATTTGAGTTACTCTCCATTGATTTCTACAAATTTTAACAACATTAATGCCCGAAAATTTGATGGTTCCCATAATGTGGAGATAAAGGCAGATATTATTGAAAATAAGATGTATGAAATTCCAGTAATTAGTGGAATAGATACCGCTACTGAAACCAATGCAAGTATAGAAGATTTGAACAGTGATACAAAATCAGCTCATTTTATTGATTTTGAAGAAATGTTGAAGCAAGAAACCATCTATAAAATTGATAATAACCATAAAAGAATCGCATTTGAGCTCTCTCAGTATGATATTATTGTTGCATCGTATCAGACAATCACTAAAGAACTCTATTACGCTCAATTCAATCCCAATAAAAGGCCAAAGAGATTGGCTAGTAAGGACAACCCGTATCAGCACTCTATGAACTCTGGGGATGAATTTGAAATAAGCCATGATAGTCAAAGATTAAATTCCAACAGATTTGATTATTCCTCTCCCTTGGTTTTGTTACAGTTTTGGAGAATCATTTTAGATGAAGTTCAAATGGTTTCATCAAAAATTTCAAATGCGGCTAAAACTTGCAAGATTTTCTCTAGATGCCATTCCTGGGGTATTTCTGGTACCCCAATTAAAAGAGATTTAGATGATATTATGAGTTATATATCATTTTTAAGAATTGAACCATTTAATGGTAGCTCAAAAGTTACAAATAGCACCATTTCTATTGAATCAAAGAAAAGCAATGGATGGGGATTTCTTATAAATGAATTGGAAAATGAATCGAATTCGGGAGCAATTGACTTTTTGAAATTGGTAACCAACTTAGCAATAAGACATGATAAAACAATGGTCAAAAGTGACATCAATTTACCCAAACAGAATAGGGTATTATTATCTTCTACCTTCACACCTGTTGAACAAGATAACTACTTGACAATTTTCAAGAAATTTTTACAAGAGGCTGGATTAAACGTTAAC
This sequence comes from Saccharomycopsis vini, assembly GCA_031124825.1. NCBI lineage: Eukaryota > Fungi > Ascomycota > Saccharomycetes > Ascoideales > Saccharomycopsidaceae > Saccharomycopsis > Saccharomycopsis vini. The sequence continues at coordinate 11,844 of JASTUB010000205.1, forward strand.
GGAGAACCAATCGTTGAAGATTGGGTTCCTAACACACAATTGATGAGAAAATATTTAACTATTTTAAGAAAAACATGTTGTTACATCGATTTACCGAACAGTGTTGGCTCTCGATCTGTTGTCAATGGGACAGGAGGAAATAATAATCGATCGTCATACATAACCATTTCAATGACTGATATCTTGAATCGGTTTTTGGAAGAATCAAAAAGTAAGATCCATGATATGGAAAAAGAAAATATCGGTTTGCAACTTGAATTAGGTGAGATCCGTGAGCTTTTGCATCAACCGTATCAGTTCAAAAAGATTTTAAAAGAGAATAAAGGATTCGTCAAAAATAAGATTAAAATTTTCAAAAAAGATTTATCCATGGAGCCTTTTCTATTTCCAGCTAACAAAACGCTCAATGATGTAACCGTAAAAAAAGAATACCAAAGTGACATAAATGATGAAATTGACCTCTCTGAAAGCGAAGTTGAAGGAGATGTAGAAAGTGAGACAAGATTAGCTAAGAAAACTAGACTAAGATCTTGGACTGAAATATTACATAAATTTTATTTTTATACTGCAAATGCTCATTTTCAAATTGCAAGTCAAATTAGGCCGCAAATCGAGTTATCAGATGAAGAGTTGGATAAAAAGAGACTTGAGATTGTGGAGGCTGCAAATTATCATTTGAATGAAGATGAAACCCTGGATGATATTCCTACTCATGAAGAAGAAGATATTTTCGATGAAAAATTAAAAAATAATGATTTGGCAAGATATTTGAAAAATAAGGTGTTAGAGGATAAGTATTATAAGAAAGCAGATTTATTACGTCAAAGGATTTTGAAAATAAGTGCTCATCATACATTGAAAACTATTGGCTTATTCAGAGCAACATTAAAGGAAAATATTGGCACTAAAGTAAATTTTATCACTGCAAAAGCTATTGCTCCTCCAGGACTCAAAGATGTTGAACATACGACGTTGAAATTTCTTTATTATAAACTTTTCAAGATAGTTGATGAATTAGATTTGCAAGCCAAGGTGCTAAGTACTTGGGTGGCTGACCTTACTCGTATATTAACTGTTCCAGTAAATGATAAAGTTGTTGATGAAGATCATCAGGGGGCGGAATTCGAAAAAACCATCATAGATCAAGAGAAAGCATTTTATTTATTGTCAACTTTAGAACTCGGTTTAAAATTTAGAGAATCTTCTTTTAATGGCATCAACACGAATATTCATGGTGGGGGGAACATAATTAGTAATGCTTATTGGGAAAACTCTATTGACTCTATTTTTCGTCATTTTGGTTTTGAAGATAAGTTGGACGAGTTAAAAAATAAAAAAAAAGTCAAAGATGTGACTAAAGAAACCCTTGAAGAAAATGAAGAATTGCAACTTTTTAAGGTTCAGTTAAGAAAAGAAATTGAATCAATTAAACCTGCTGTTTGTCAAGACAGTAATAACCGTGACCTCAATTTAAGGTACATAACAAATCAAATCAAATCATTGAGCAAAGGTGCAGGCTCCAAATTTCTTACGAACAGAGAAATTAATGCGCTTGGTTTCACTAAAGATGTATTACTTAATATTGAACAAGATCAAAGAAAGCAACTTCATGAGCTGAAAAAGCACAGCCACCATTTGAATACTTTATATAATGCAAGAGCAACCTATTTCAGTCAGCTTCAAATAATTTCTGATACTGTTGAGTTAACTGATTTTAATAAATACAATTCTCTTGTGAGATATGTTAGTGATGTTAAAGATGTCAAAAAGTTGACTCCTAAAGAATTACAGAATCATTTTGATATTATTGAAAAAGATGTCATTTTGAACAAAATTGATAAAAATAATCAAAAGATTTCCAAGTTACATAGCAGATGCTTGTATTTAGATTCTTTAAGAGATGAAATCCCCACAGATGAGACTGAAGAAAAATTTGAAAAAGAAAAATTGTGCATTATTTGTCAATCATCTATTATAAACGGTATCCTATTAGAATGTGGCCATCATTATTGTAAAGATTGTATCAATCTTTGGATGAACAAGAATAGAAATTACTACTGCCCATTGTGCAAACAAAGAATCAATAAAAACACACTCTATGAATTCACTTACACTAAGCAAAATTTAGAAGTTGGTTTGATTAATGACAATCATTCTGTCAATGATTCTAAAAACGGAAATTGTACAAAAGAAAATCAAGATATTAATGAAAATGAAAATGGACAAAGTAAAAAAATATTTTTCTATCAGCCTATAAACAACAACCAATTTAGCAAGATCAATGAAGTAAGTTTGAAATCTAAAAACAACTATGGGGCCAAAATTAATAGTATTGTTAAGCTTGTTTTATGGTTGAGAAGCCATGGTCATAAAAAGCAAAAACTTGGAAATATTGGCCGCAAAAGAGAAAAACACAATAAGAATGAAGATAGTGATAACAATACTGATTATAATAGTGACGATGACACCGATCAACATGATGTTCAAATTGTCATATTTTCTCAATGGGAAGAATTTCTTAGAATTGTGTCAATGGCATTTGAAGAGAACGGAATTCTGTTTTTGGGAATGAATTCAAAAAATATCACTTTCAAAAAGCATTCAAAAAAAATACATTTTCAAAACAGAGGGACACGTAGAATTGAGACAGCGGACATAAACAGGTTCAAATATGATTCATCCATAACTTGTTTTTTGCTCAATGCTCAACAACAAGCAGCTGGGTTAACTCTTGTTAATGCCACGCATGTAATTTTGTGTGAACCATTAGTTAACACTGCATTAGAACTTCAGGCAATAAATAGAGTCCACAGAATTGGTCAAAGATTTGAAACAACTGTTTGGATGTTGGGTATTAGTGGAACGATTGAAGAATCTATTATTAATTTGTCGACTAAGAAACGACTTTTTGAATTGTCCAAGTTGAGAAAGGAAAAAAATAGCCATTATGTTGAATTGGTACGTGATGATTATGCCATTGATGATAATGGTAATCATAATCAGAAAAATGACGACAACGAGAATAACAATGTAAAAGATAAAATTGAAAACAATCAACTTGTTGTTGACAGTATTGATTTGACTGGTGAAACGGACAAGTTAATTGACAAAAGTGGTGGAGAATTAGTTAACGCAGATGAATTATGGGAGTCTTTTTTTAGCAAGCCTTACTAACAAAAATATGCTTTTTTTTTCGCATTATTTTCATTGTTTATATTATTATAATCATACTCTCAGCTTTTTTTTTTTTTTTTTTTTGTCTTGTTTTTCAAGGGTCTTCTATACATTAATTGTTTTATACTGCCTAATTTCAAATATGTATGTTAAGATGGGGTTTCAGTTCTATTCATTTTCATTTTTGCAAATATTGTAACTTTTTAATATAAAGAAATAAAGATATGTCTTTGCTTATAAACACAAACATTCTTTGTGAGGCTTATAGAAAATTGGAAAAAAAAATTGAAACAGAAAGAGAGGAAAATATAACACTTAATTTTGCTAAAGACTTTCTCTATTTTTGATTGAGATATTTGCAATCTGGCAAATATTTCTATAATAATTGTTTAAGCTTCTTTCTTCCGTCATAATGCCGCCTGTAGTTGCAACCTCATGGCTCAAATGACCATAATTATCAGAATATGACATATCCACAGGGCTCAATTTGGAATATAGAAATCTTGCTTGAGATTTATCTTGATCAGTCTCAATATATCGAGGGAAATTCAATGAAGATCTCATATTTACTGTTGTCGTTAAGGTATCTGGCCCCAAGGTTATACCGTAGCTATCCTGGTCAGTATCAGCTGTAGGAAATACTCCGGCAGAAGGAATTAATTCTAGCGATTTCAATTTGGCAAGTTTCAAAAATTGAAAGATGTTTATAAAATCAACAGAGTCTATTAAAGCAACCATGGGATCTAACAGTTGACTTAATGGCGTTTCTTTTTTATCAGAAGTATTTTTGTGTTTTGATTTCCAAAGATCTAATGGAATTTTCACATCATCGTCAATATCGATTTCAACATAGTCTTTTTTTGCAAAACTTGGATTTATATTTTTGATGAAAACATCTCGATAATAAGCAATTGAGCTGCCATAATGAACTAAAATGTGAAAGAAATCATCATAGATGAGAATTGTATTTTGAGAATCAACCAACCCAACTATATCTAATGGTATTGTCTCTAATTGAAAGTTTTCTATCATACCATCATTCTTCATCGACTTCTTGACGGATTCTAATTTGAAAGGCAAAATAAATTTGTATAACTTTGGTCTTATCATCAATTCGACCATTTCAGCCCTACCTTGAAGTAAAGAATTATTGTAATGACTCGTTTGGTCTGGTGAAATATTAAATTTATTGACAATAAAGGATTTTTTCAAATGGTAGAAAAGTTCTGGAATATTTTGAAATCTTGAATTTAGAGAAATTAAATCATTTCTACTAATGAAATGCAAAAAATTTTCATTTTTTGATGCTTTATCATTATCATCACTAAAAGAAGATTCATCAATCACTTTTCTTCCAAACTCCACTATTAAATTCTTTAATATGTTATCAAGGTCTTCGCTCAAATCGTCATATCTCAAGTTGAAAAGGTTGTCATAAACAATCTTTTTAGCCAATATCGTAATATAGGACGTCGAGTCAAATCCTATTGCCATTTCGTTTGCTGTGAGCCCATTTGTTTTCTCAACTGTTATAATTTTAACGCAATATTCGTTATTAGTTTTATGCGTCAACTTAAATTGAACATAATATGGGGTCTTACAATGGGTTTTTCTTTTCCGTATAATATCATTTTGCTGGAAAAAAAATGTGAACGTTGTTATTGAATCAAAAAAGGAATTTACAAGCCATTTATTAGTCAATGATTCACCGATCCTCAAATCCGAAGCATATTGCGAGTTATTTTTCAATGATATCAAGGGACCTATTGCACCATTAACTTTGAGATTTGGGCTTGTTAATAAAGTTAATTCACCATCTGAATTCAAGCCTTCACTTATATTGGGAAAGCAATTGATGAAATTTTGTTTGAAAAGATTTGATTTAAATGTATCCAATAAAAATAATTTCCCGCCAGTGAGGTTCGCCAAGTTCTGCATTTCAAATAATCCAGTTTCATCATAATTTGCGCTAAAAATATCAATTTTCAAAGAAATTGAACAGTTCTTTGCACATTGTTTGATTGTACTGTCAAGATTTTTCTGCGATCCGTCAATAGTTTTCAACAAAAATATAGAGTTTTTATAAATTAAATCATTATAAAACAGAGTGGCATGCGTAAGTTGATTCAATTCGCTAAATGTTTCAAAGATTATATTATGACTTCGAAACATAGATTTCAAAGAGACATCGACGATTTTTCCGGGACCTGCAGTACAAGGTCCAGAGATAAACAACAAAAGATTCGCCAAAAAACTGATTTTTTTTCCCTCAAGTTGTAACATGGAACCAATTTCCAATTTCATCAATTGAACAAACTGGATTGCAAACTCAATTGCTTTACCAGTAAATCTCCTATCTCTTTGACCTTTTGGTAAAGCGGAACTAGTCACTGATGGTTTCATGTTGCTAACAAATGATTGTACTTTTGCTAATTGACTTGGATCATTCAAATTATAAAGATAATCATATAACCGAAATTTTTGATAATTATTTGAAAAAAGCTTATTTTTAAGACAGGCCATATCGAGAACTGTTTCTTCACCAAAATTGTAAGGATCAAAAGTAGTTGATTGATTGATAGTAATATTACTCGAATCATATGTGATGAATATCACAATAGAATTGAAAGCTAGTGCAGATAATGATTCTAATATTGAAACTCTTAAGCTATTGAACTCTTCTTCTTTCGTTGATAAATCAATTATATAAACATAAACGTTTGATTTTTGGCTAAATATTACTTGAGGATCTTGGTAAGGGCTTGGGACAAAAGAATCAGATATAAATTCAATTGATTCATGTTTTTGTAAGGCGCTTATTAGATTTGGGGAGATAAATTGATTAAGATCATTTTCTGTCTTACAAATGCAGCACTTCCATCTTTTTTTAATAATATTTATAGAGCAATATTTATTTAAAATAGATTGGCATCCCAAATTTATGCATTTGAAATGTTTTGCCTGAGAAACTGGGATTCTGATAGTGTCACCGCTTGTGATAGGAGTAAATTCGCAAGCAAGATGGTTAGTATATGACTCTTGAAGCCTACTAGTGGGGAAATTATTCCAATTAAATTTGATTTCTTTATTTTGATCCATAATTTTAGTATTGCTTTATCATTTGTTAGCTCTTTTCTTCGCTCTCTTATCTTTCCTCTTCTATTCCCCTTCTCTGTCTTTTTCTCTCTATCTGTTTATTAACTTCAAAGGAAAAAGGAAGAAAAAAAAAAATAAAAATAAAAAAAGAGATTTTCTATAAATGCATTCAAATGCACATGTATGTGTATGTACATGTGTATGTGCATGTGTATGTGTATGTGTATGTGGTACACTGTATTATGCTGCTTTTATCATAATCGTCTTACATTTGAGTGCGTATTACATTTCTTTTTTCTTTTTTTTTTTCTTTTTTGCCTTTCAGCGGCAATCAGAGATTTAAATTTTTGCCTCTTTTCCTTTTGATATTATCAATTGATTAACTTATATTTCTAATTCAAAAAAAAAAAAAAAAAAAAAAAAACTATTCTCTTTATTCATTTGTTCTAATCAAATCCACAAATACTTCTTTTTCATTCTTTTGTTTTTTATTATTTTACAAGATGCAATTAACAATTAAAACAACTTCCGGTGAAGGTACGTATCTATTATCTATCATATCTTCAAATTGCATAGTGTGCCTATATTGCTTTTCAATGTTTAATTCTATTCATTTAGGAAAAAAAAAAAAAAAAAAGTTCTTTAAGCTAACATTTTTAACTCTAGACTTTCAAATTACCATTTCGGATGATTTAACAATTGAAGAATTGAAAAAAATTGCCATTAATGCTTCTTGTCTGTTGAGCTCATCGAAAATCGCCTCTTATAATATGTACTCAAAAGGCAAAAAACTAGATTTGCTCGAGAATGTTTCGAATTGTGGTCTTTCGGAAAATGATCAAATCATTATTGGAAGTAAAAACCCTGAAGAAAACATTAATCTTTTTAAAGATCATTCCCCTAATGCTCCTATTGAAAAGCAGTTAGACATTTCCGATGTTAACGCCACTCAAAGTAAGCAACAGCAGCAAGCATCAGCGCAAGAAGACTTGACCAATGCAGCAAGAACCAAATCACCAGTAATCGACCAAGGCATATTCAAACCTCAAAGAAAGAAGAAATCATCCGATAAGAAATGTAATTTTGGCAACTGCAGAAATAATGTCTTGAGATTAATTGGAGATTGTTCAGATTGCAGCAAAAAGTTTTGCCAAAAGCATAGGCTTGGTGAAACTCATAATTGTCCTGGTTTGTTGACTGCTAAACAAAAAGCACATAACAGAAATGCTACAAAGTTGTGGCAAGAACAAACTGTTATTCAAAAAGTTTGATCTATCATGTGGCTTACCTTTTCTCGTTGATACCGAAAAATAATCTTTGTGCTTCAAAAATTACAAATATTTTTTGTCATAGTTGTGGACTAATTTTGTTGTCTTGAAATTTACAGCATCCTTTTTTTTTGAACTTTTTTTTTTTCTACTTTTATTATGTGATACATCTTTTTATTTATTTTATTCTTACTTTTATTATTACTGTTTTTTTTTGTTTTTTTTTTTTTTCTATTTAATTTTTGTTCGTGGTGGTCATCGTTTATAGGGGGGGTTAAACTATTCTGGTCTTTAGATATTCAAACATATATTTATTTATGTGCATATTTATATATTCGTAGTTAAGATTTACAGTTGTATATTATGAATTTGCAAACTCATTAATTTTCAATATCGTCTGATCTAACGTAGCAACTATGGTATATAAGATGATGGTAATGCTCCATTGGACTGGTTCTTTCTCTTTGCGCATAAAAAAAAATTCGCTTAAAAAAAAAAAAAATGAAAAAAAGAAGCCAATAAAATTTTCAAATATAGCTACAGTTATTTTCTCATTCACAGATTGTTTGTTTTAAATTTGCTTATTTTACTATATCTGTACTTAATGTCAAAAATAAGGATACATTAATAAAACAATCGCTTGAAAAAAAAAATAAAAAAAAGTAAAAATAAAATTAGATAAGAATAAAAAGAAAAATGGGTAAAAGACCGTTGGGGTTAGGCAAAGCACACGAAAAAAAATCAAAAAAAAAGAAGGTCAGTTCAGACAAACAAGAAAAAGAAGTTACTGCTACTACTTCTGAAAAAAAAGAAATTAAAGAAATTGAGACTGAAAATGAGGAAGTCAATAATAGTGGTCAATTGATGATCAAACTTAATGGTGATTTAGAGCATGACAACATGAGTGAGCTTGCCCAATTATGGATCAGCTATGCTAAAAAGAAGTTTGTCAATACTGATAATAAAGGTGAAGAAGAAACAGATAATGAGCTTGTGATTAATGGAATTGTTCATGAATGTGATAGAATTCTCAGAAAATCTCATAATATAGAAAAGCAAAAATCCGAACCAAAATCAAAATCTAAGAAAAATGAAGAAAATGATGACGAAAAAATTGAACTTAATGGTCAATTCTACTCGATTTATGGGTTAGCATTAGCTGAATTGGCTTATTTTCAAAATGTTAATATCGAAGATGAAGAAGACGAAGAATATGATGAAGAAAAAGAGAAAAAACAAAATGCTATCAAAGCTTCCAAAATTTCGGAATATTTCAGTGAAGCATTGGATAGAATTGATGTTGGTTTGGATAAATTTCCTCAAGATAATGTGATTCTCAACTTAGCCAAAGTTCAAATCTTAAGTAACAGAATACCATTACAATACATCTCTACAATGACCGTTAACTCTAATAAAAAAGAATATCCAAATATTGTTAACAACTTGAACGAAATATTCGAGCTTTATGATAAAACAACTAAAGAGCTTGGAAAATCAAAAACTACAGAAGAGAAAAATCAAAGTTCTAATCATTATGAAATCTTCTACCAATATCAGCAACTTTTGATTCTTGATACGATCAATGATTTGATTGATATGATTGAAAACTTTGGTGTTAATGATGATCTCAGCGAGATTGATAGTGATAACGAAGATGATTTTGACTCATCTAAAGTGGAGTTATCCAAGTCTCATCCATTATACAAGATAAGATCTCAAATTCCAGACTTTGAGGATCGTTTGATCCAAATTTGTAAAAATTTCTTGAAATATTTATTAAACTTGGATACCAAGATCTATAAAATTGATTTGGATAAAAATTTTCAAGATTCAAAATACAAAGCAAATTCATTAATGATTTCTTATATTGAAATTAATAAAATGTTGGGTGAGTTGTATTTAAAATTAGCCGACTCATCAAGTAAAGTCTATACCGATATTGTTTATGGCGATGATGATGATGATGATGATGAAACCTCTGAGAGAAAGCCAAAGATTTCCAAGAAAGAACTCAAGAGCTTACAAGAAACAGCAATTACTAATTATACAAAAGCAATTGATTACCTCAAGAAAACAGAAGATTTGGAAGACCCAGCTTCTTGGGTCAATATTGCCGAAGTGCAAATATCTCTTGGTAACATTTATGATTTGAATAGTGAACAACAAGAATCATTGTATAAAAAAGCAGAAGATAGATTGCGCAAGGCTAATAAGGCAACAAATGGGAAATTTGATCATGTTTTGCAAAATTTGTTGGATGGCTAACAATTTTGGAGTGTATATTATTTATGTTGGTGTTTCTTTTACATATGGCTTTAATTCTTCTCAGCTAATTTATATCATATAGACTTTTATTTCAACTGTAACTGCTTTGAATATAATACTGATAAAAGCGAGTTTGAATTCTAAGAATTCTGATGTTTATAAACATAATAAGCGAGAGATAAAGTGGTGTTTGGAAGTTTTTATTATGTCTGGGTGTTATCTTTTTTTTTTTTTTTTTTTGCAATTTTTTTTTTTTTTTATTTTTATTTTTTATTATTTTTGTTTTTAATTTTTGAAGATCTGTAAGTTCAAAGAATAATAGAAAAACAATCACAGTAAGAGCAATAGATCTGATATAATACTTCTGATTATGTTCAGTGTTAATAGTCAACAGCAGATAGGTAGCATCAACAGCTCTAATGATAAAATTTCTGCACAATCAGGATCAATAATCAACAACGATAATTACAACAATAGCAATAGTAACAATACCAATAGTAAACAAAGCGTTAATAAACCATGGTTCAGTGACAATTCAAATTCAAGAATACTACCGTTCACTGTACAACCGAGATCTATTCGATCAGTAAAGAAGTCTGGTCTTTCAATTTCAGGCTCCGATGTTCAAGATGACGACAACGAGGATGAGGACGATGATGATAATGATGGGGATGATAGTGATGATAATAACCTCTCTGGTTCAACTGGAAATAAAATCGATAATAGTAGATCTAGTGACGGAGTTGATAATTCACTAGATACAGAAGTTAGAAAATTATTGGTTGGGGGAACAAGCTCGTCTTATCATCACTTTGGTTCTAAAAAGTTTGCACAAATGTCTTTTAATAACAGAAATACATTGACTAGTAGTTCTAATTTAAAAAATGTATTGATTAATGATGGCGAAGCTCCTCCAAGAATCACTTTGGATGACATTTTTAACGATGTTACTAATGAGGATGCAATATATAATGTCACTAGCGCGGAACACAACCATCATAAAAATGAGCGTACTAGTGATATACAAGAAAGAAAAGCCCATAAAGAGCACCAATCATTCCCGAATAAATTCAATTTCGAACCAGATTCTTTCAATATTTTTAACTCTAGTTTTTCGAGTGGTTTTTCAAAAGCTCCAATGAAAACTAGTGATTTAGGAATCCTTGATTACTTGTCAACAAAGGGAGGAGAGCAGAAAGCTTTAACAACTTTCAATGGAAGATCAACAAAGCAATTATCTTCAAACAAAGAAGAAGAAGCAGATTCGTCCTCTTCTTCTAGTATTCTCACTATATCTGGCACAAAAGAATATTCGATTATTGTTTATGGTTATAAAGAATCAGATTCTATTCAAGTTATTCAATATTTCAATAAATTTGGAGAAGTTTTAGAAAATTTTGAAATCCTCAATAAAAAAAATAATTTGAATGGTTACACATATTTGGCCAATCATGGAGGTAAAACTAGACCAATTTTACCAATTTACTTGGGTGACGGTTGGATTAAATTAACATACAATAACCAATCATCATACTCAAGATCGCTAAAAGAAAATGGAGTAATTTTTAACAATAACTATTACATCAATGTTGTGCCATTCACTACTGAATTATTGAATAAATTTTTAAATCAAACTATGAAATTTGAGACTATTTGTTCTGATTCAAATGAACCACATGTGCAGTCTGGTTATTTTCTTTTTGCAGACCAAACGAATAACCCAAGAACATCGAAATTGAAATCAGAATCTAATCATCAAGACAAAGTAAAAGATACTGCGAGTACTTCTAATATTTTATCAAGTGATCAAAGTCTTAAAAAGCGCGGTGTATCATCTATTCTTGAGAATTTTCCTGGTGGTAATACTGCCTTTGGACTATTTAATTATTCCAACCATCAAGATCACTCACCTTTCAACAATAATTCAACGATAATACCCTCTTCTAATGAGCAACAGCAACAACAATCAAAAAGAATGAAAGTTTCTTCAGAAAATACTCAACATAAATTGTCAATATTAGATGGTAAACAGCTATTGTTGATGAAAAATAAAGGAAATGGATCTAGAAACAAGAAGTTAAATATTAATTCGCCTCACTCTTCAATAACTTCAAATGATGAAGAAGGAGCAAGTTGGTTACATAAAGGATTAGATTGGGCTTTTGGGTTTAACAGTCTTTGAAGAAAATATGACAAGGGAAATTATAAGAAAGAAATAATTGTCTTTGATGATTGAAATTTTTACATTCTCTTCACATTCTCTGCCATGACTGTCTAATAGTATCATAAAATAAATAACCAAATGAATAATAACTTTACATCTCAATAATTCGAATTTCTATTAATAGTGTAATACACGTGATTTTTTGATTTTTTTTTTTTTTTTCGCTTTTTTCCTATTTTTTTTTTTTTTTTTTTTGTGTTTTCAAAATTTCAAGATTCTAAAAATATCATTTCTCTAAGCATAAAGAACCTATTTTGCAATAAGCAGATTGAAACCCAGAGTTTCTTTCAATATATTTGAGAAAAAAGTAAAAATAAAAATAAAAAAAATTGAAAATAAAAAATAAAAAATAAAAAAAAAAAAAAAAAAGGAAAAATAAAAAGAGGGAGCAAAATTATAGGGAAAAATATTTTTGGAAAATTCTGATTTGGGTTACTTAATAAATAATATACCTACATAAACACCAGACATCTACAAACGAAAACAATAACTTTACAAAATGGGATTTGGTGATTTGAAGCAAGTCTGTGATATGGCTTCTGTGCCACTTTGCAGTCTTATTGCTGAAGATAGTTTATTTAAAACTGGAGTAGTTGCAAAATGTTATGCAAGAAGTATATTTTTGGCCAATACGCTAATTTTCCAAGTTGGAACTTGTATACTAAATTTAGGAACATTAGTTTTGGTGGCGATGATTCTTTTCAATATCAAAAGCAAATTCACAGCAATTGGGAGATCCGAGATGATGTTTTTTTACACAATGTTTTTCGCTTTGACTTGTTTGTCGGTGATAAATGACTGTGGAGTGGCTCCTCCTGGATCAAAAACATATGCGTATCTTGTGGCAGTTCAAAATGGATTCTCATCGGTCTGTTGTTGGTCATTACTGTTCAATGGATTATTAGGGTTCGAAATATGGGAAGATGGTAAAAAAAGATCAATGACCGCTTTATACCTTCTCAGTATTGCTCTGTTTATCTTGACTTTTATAATTTCTGTATTGACTTTTAACAATTTCAGTGGAGTAATAGTCAATGATTCAAGCACGTTGGGATTGTTCGTGGTTTTGTATTTGTTGAATGCAATAGCTCTTTTCATTTACGTAATATCACAAATATTCTTATGCTTACGCATTTTAAAAAATTTCTGGGCTTTAGGAGCAGCATTTTTGGCAATATTCTTCTTCGTCATGGCACAAATCATGATTTATCTGTTATCTGATGCAATTTGTGAAGGTTGCAGTCACTATATAGATGGCTTATTTTTCGGAACATTATCAAATACTTTTGCAATAATGATGGTTTATAAATACTGGGATATTATTACTGCTGAAGATTTAGAATTTAGTGTTAGTAACAGTGGTGAAGGTAGATTGGTTCAACTGTTAGTTCAAGGACGTTATCATGATAACAAACCTTTTGATGATAACAAATCAAATTTTTGAATATATATACATATGAATTTAGCATTAAGTGATTTTTCTTTTCTGTTGACAAATAACTCTTCCAAGAGATTTGAGAAAAATAAAATAAAAAAAAAAAAAAAAAATGAAATTGCATACCTCCTTTTATAATATTTTTTCCTTCTAGACCACTGTTCTTTTCTATAATTTTTTTTTCCATTATATATTGTACCCTCTCGGTTGTTTTACAAGACTTGAACGCATTTTTTCATTATCAGATCCTCAGTAAGAATAATATTGAATTTAGAGAAAATAAAATGTTATTCAAACTTTGATTATAGTATATGTCAAAACATTCAGTAAAAATCTCTTAATCGATGTTTTATTAATATAAATCTTAAATAATTAAATAGTAGCTCAAAACCAAAGGACTCAGCTTTTCCAATTGAAATATCTTCAAAGATCATCACCATCGTCTTCTTCTTTTTCTTGTTTTTCCTTTTCTTCTTTTTTTTCATCTTCCTTGCTCTCTTCTTCTTTTTCTTTTTTCTCTTTTTTTTTCACTTCATCCTTGCTCTCTTCTTTTTTCTCTTCTTCTTTTCCCTCTTTTTTTATTGCTTTTTCTTCTTCATCTTTCGAAGCGTCATCAGATGATTTAGTTTCAGTGTTAGGTGGTTCTGCTTTATCTTCAGGTTTCTTTGGAGCACTGCGTCCTGAAACCTTTTTGCCTTTAATGGCAAAAGAGTCCAAATAATCTGACACCATATCAAGAGTATTATATGAGACATTCTTCCAGGCCCCATCATCCTTCAAAATTTTGTCAAAATCAATATTTTTATTCAAAGAAACACTTTTATTCTGACTAAGCTTCATCTCGACAAGCGTGTAATATTCTTCTTTTGGCATTTTAAGAGTTGTAAGAATAGTATTTAAAGACATGCTGTTATTGTTTCCACCATTTCTTCCTCTACTTCTTCCTCCACCTCTTTGAGAATCAACCAATCTCTTCAATTCCTTGAAAACTTGTTCTTCTGCTTCTTCTAGTCCAGAATTTTTCATTGCTTCTTCTATTTGGTCATCATCGGAAGCGTTTTTATAAGAATATTTCAATTTTAAAATATCAAACCCAAAGGTTTTCTCAAGTTTTTCCATATTTTTTAATTCTTGCACACTAGTGAATACATTAACGCAAATACCAATATTACCAATTCTACCAGTTCTACCAGCTCTATGAATAAAAGTTTCATAATCTGGTTCTCCATTTCTCTTGAGTGGTAAGCCATAATTAATAACAATACTAACGGTAGGAATATCAAGACCTCTAGCCAACACATTTGTGGTTACCAAAAATTTTGTACGAAGGTTAGTAAAATCTTGCATTGTTTGATCTCTTTGCATAGGTAAAAGATCACCATGCATTTTACTGACTTTTAGGTGATCTGCTTGTAAGATTTCTGACAAGTTATCAACACTTTTTTTAGATTCCATGAAAATAATTCCTGAACCGGTTCTAATAGTACCAAGAAGTTGTCTCACGGCTTGGTATCTTGAAAATTCATTTTCACAACATATAGCAACTTGTTTAACGTCGCAATTATATGGATCACCTTTAACAAACAACCTAATTGAGTCTGGAACAACTGTGTCAATTAAATCAACAATTTCTTCGGCAAAAGTGGCGGAAAATAAAGCACGTTGAGCTTTTTTTGGAATAGCAAGATTAATTTTTTTTGTAGATTCAAGCAATGAAGAATTTCTTTGATTTCCATCACCACCTTTCAACATTTCATCAGCTTCATCAATAATCAAAAATTTCAATTTTCTTGTATCAATGCGACCTTGTAAAAGACTCTGAAGTTTACCTGGTGTACCAATTAAAACTTGATGATCACAAGTTCCTAATGAATCTTGAGCAAGTAACTTTCCCACTGACAAATTTGGCAAATATTTAGTATAGTATGCAAACTCTTTATAAGTTTGAATAGCTAATTCTCTAGTTGGTGAAACACAAATCGCTTGAGTTGAGCTATCGGACAAATCTATAGATGACAAAACATGTAAAACAAAGACCGCAGTTTTACCGGTACCTGTTTTAGATTGACCAACAAAATCTTTTCCTTCTTTAAGCATTGGAATGGCTCTTCTTTGGACTTCGGTTGGAGTTTCATAACCTTTATCAAGAAGAGCTTTACCAATTTCTTTACTATAGCCTAATTTATGAAAATCATCAACATAATAATCTTTAGCTGTTTTGCTTCTATCTAAGAGCTTGAATGTAAAAATACCATCTTCAACTGTCTTATATTTGCCATCCCATGTTTCTTTTGGTTCCTTGTTCGCGACTGATTCGCCTTCTTTCAATGACAACTTGTCAAGAAGTTTGGCAGGATCACTCTCTTGTACCATGTTTGTTTTTCTTATTATTTATATGTATGTATATTCTTCTTCTCTTTTTTCAATAAAAAGTCCCAACTTTTGAGAGTTAATGAAATTACCTTAAGATGTGTTCTGCACAAGACGTCATAATCCATGCCACTATCCTTCAAGTTTCACCAAAAATGAAAAAAATAAAAAATGAAAAAATAAAAAAAAAAAAAAAAAAAAAAAGAAGAAAAGAACCCCGTTTGATGCGGGTAATATGTACTTCAAAGCTTTTCTCAGACCATGCATAGAGAGAGTTCGAGAGTTTTTCAACACAACAGTTTCAAGATAATGTATTCTGTATTTTTTTTTTTTTTGTTTAAAATACAATTGAATCATTTTGACCTTTAGTGTAATCTGACGACTTGATATTTGATTTACGTGTTTATTTTCTTTTTCAAATTTTGGTTTTTTATTGTTCGGGCTCTGATAGTGCTCGAACAATTTTCTTTACTTTTCTTCATTTGGAATTCGGTATATTAATATCAGAATCATTTTATCAAAATTTAGCAAATGATCGACTTTTCTATATTTCTCAGTAATCCTGGCGATTTTTTATTTCTAACTATCGGCTAATTAACTAGTTCTATACTGAATGTAACAAAACCTTGGAAGAGATAGAGTTCAAGATACTATAAAATAGATAAATCTCCAACAGACAATAAAGAAAATTAAATTAAGATTAAAAAAAATTGCATTTTTTTATTTGTTTTGTTTTGTTTTGTTTTGTTTTGTTTTGTTTTGTTTTGTTTTGTTTTGTTTTGTTTTGTTTTGTTTTGTTT
>JASTUB010000206.1:0-28390 GCA_031124825.1 Saccharomycopsis vini
AAGGAGAAAAAATAAAATAAAAAAAAAACCAAATCAAAAAACAAATCTAAAAAAAAAAAAAAAAAAAAATTTTTTATTTTTTTTTTTTTTTTTTTTTTTTTTTTTTTTTTTTTTTTTTTTTTTTTTCTCGTCTGGAATTTATGAGGATGTGGATCTAACATCGTTCTGATTTTTTTTGTCATTTTTCCAACTACCTTCAAACATATGCTTAACAAAAGCCATTGGGTCGCTTTCATCTTTAGAGCCCATTTGACGAACACCTGGACTAAATCCAGTAATTGGTAACACTAAAACATCATCAATTAGTATAGGACTTTCCATACCTGTGAAAACTTTCCAATTGACTAATTTTTTCATTTCTATTGCATCTTCTTCGGGGTCAACTAATCCATGATGTGTTTCGACCGGTGTATTACTATTTATAATTAAATTTGGGTTTGAATTCGAGCTTTCAGAATCCCTAGTAGCAACATTGTTTAAATAATTGAATATTTCGTCGGTAAATATACCTGGGCCAGTCCAATTCATAATATCTGAACCCTCGTCTTGGCCTTTAGCAAGATTTATTGCACCATTTTCAAGTCTATCAAGTGTGATTTTTGTAATTTTGGAGATTAAATTTCCAAGCAAAGGGTGTCCTTTTTTCGCTTGAATTGTCCATTGACAAAATTGTATTCTTCTAGCATACCATTCAGCCCAATCAGCTCTATCAGGATCAGCTTCAATACCGATGAGTAAACCAATGTCTTGAGGTGATTTTTTATTGTCAGTGAATATATCAAATTTGGAACTATAGGTTGGCCAAGACTCTACAGGTTTTAAGTCAAAAGTATCAATATCACTGTACACTCCACCACGAGCAAATACAATCAAATATCTGAAGAAATCAGCTTTCAAGATCGAACGAGGTAAAGAATCATACGCTCTGAGAACATCTGGAATATTAGAGTATAATGTTTTTATTAATTCATGACAAGCAGAATCAGGTAAGACTTTATGAATATATCCCGGATTAATAGCTTGCCAACGATTCACATAATTTTTGAAAGATTTTGGGAACTTTTCATCGGCTGTTCCAACTTTCCAAGTTTGCCAAATATATTTTGGCATTGGTTTATGAGGTTCATAAGGAAATTGGAACGCTAATTGTTCTCGAAGAGACGATTCTTGTGGTAAATGATTGATTGAAGCGGAAGTGGAACTATTTATATCATTTACTTGACCATGAGTTTTTAAATTGACATCTTCCGATGGCTTGTCAGATTTGTATCGAAAAGAAAAAACAGACGTTGGATCAGTAGTAGAAGAATAGGTAATAATAGATATTATAGCATAAACAGCAATAACCGTTATTATTATGTATTTGAAACGTTTTGAAGAAGATATTGACATGCTGTTCTTCAAACAAAAGAGTATTGACGGAAATAAAGGGGGAGGAGGTAGTAGTGGTAGCACGACTTTTGATTGAGTAAAGATTGGTTAATGATAGAATGTTTTATTTCCCCAAAGAATTTCTCTCAAAAAAAAAAAAAAAAAAAAAAAAAAAAAATTACTCCACGAATCTAACTCAGTGTTAGTTGAAAATAACAGCGCTTATATACTTTTCAAGTTGGTAGGAGGCATATATTTAGTGAGACAAATAACAAAGAAAGATTTCAGTGCTTTTTTTTTTTTTTTTTATTTTTATATTTTTTATATTCATATTTACGTACCCTGCGACACGCTGCACCGATCACACAATAAGACCGGTCCAGGCCTTTTTGAAGATCCAGACCCTTTGCTGTGTTGCAACATTGCAATATATTTTTAAAAATGTAGGTTATTATGTGGATATTAAAATCGAATGCTGGAACAAAAAAAAAAGTAGGCCAGAATACTAATACTATTAGTAGTAGCATTGTTTTTTCCTACTTCTTTTTTTTTTTTTTTTTAATTCTCTCTCTTTCTTACTCTCACTCTCTCGTTTGTGGTTTCCTCCTATCTTGGTTTCTTTTTGTGTTTCATGAGCTACCCACAACAGAATACTTTAATTGTCACTTATTAAAATGTACTAGAATAGCATATACAAAATCTGAAATTTCTCTACTATTTTGTAAACTATTCAAGCAACAGATTTCTTGTATAATAATACCAATAAACGAAATTTAGTTAACTAAGCCTCTTCTCTACCTCCATATATATTCTTCCAAGGATCTACTGATAAATTTCACTTATTTATTTTTTATTTTTTTCCTGATCAAATGAATTAGTAAGTTTATATTGTTATTATAATAATTTATTATACATTGATGTAGAACTGATTGATAAAGGGGGAGTATAGATACATATATAAATCAAGTTATGGGCGGTGCTGGGCAAAACACGCTGCCCCAGATTATCGTACATTGTTGTCAAATCTTCATACATATTTATACATATAGACATGGACACCAAACGTATTCATATTTAATAAAATTATATACCACAATATATTATAAACAACATTGATATTGCAGTATTGATATTGCAATACAAAAAATTCATCTTTTAAGAAAAAAATCGAACGCCTTTTGAAAAAAAAATATATTTTGATCTAGAAAACATACATAAAAAAAAAAAAGAACAACAAAATTTCAGATGCAAATGCAAGAGTAAAACAATTCATCTATCATCAAAGTGAAATGATTCAAGATATAAAAATTGCTTTTAAAAAGAGAAAGAGGGGGGAAAGGTATGCTAGTAATATATAAAAGAAAATAACAATCAAAAACAGAAAGATTTCAGAAAAAAAAAAGATGTATATATATATATATATATATATAACAATTCGAGGACAGGATGTCTCTAAATTTCTAATTTCGAAAGAAAAAAAAAACTAAAAAAAACTAAAAAAGCATATCAGGTTAGAGTCTCAAAAGAAGATAAGTAAGCGAACATAAATGATTAAATAACAAAATAATAATAAAAGAAAAGACAGACTCAAGGAAAAGAAAAAAACAAAGAAAACGGTAGAAAACGTTGAAAGGGCATCACGCATCATAAAAAAAAACAAAAAAAAACAAAAAAAAAACATGCTTGATCGCTGGACTTCAAAAATATTTCAATCTTCATAGTTGTAACTTGATGGTGGCTTTTTTCTTGGAAATGGAGAAAATGATTTTTTAGAATAGAAAGATTCAGACCTATCTTCCAGTACTGTCGATGTAGAGGTTAACAATGAGGATGGCGCAAGTCTTGAATATTGTGATGGTTGACTTGAACTAGAAACGCCTGAGATTCTACTATTTACACTTCTATGTGGTGGCGGCGCTGGCACATTTTCTGTTCTTTTGGAGTCAAATATTTTTGAGCCTTCAAATTCAGGAAGTTTTGGCAAAATTGTCGATATCCTCAAAGGATCTATTATTTCATGGGTTTCGGCTATTTGTACCTGTTGTCTTTGTGGTGACTTGCTTCTGCGATTTGGCATATATTGAGAATATCTTGAAGTTCCAAAGTTATTTCGATACCAATCAGTTTGAACTTCTTTTTCCAAATCGTCAAACGATGCCGCATTTATTGATTGTAATTTCTTTTGATAGTACTGACTATTTCTTTCTGGACTAACACTGCGCGTTTTTCTAGAAGGAGAAATTGATCTGTAATTGCTAGCCAAACTTTCATTGAAGTACCTTGAATCGCCACTGGTACTCATTGTAGATTTTCGTAGCACACTTTTGGCAAGGTCTGGATTTCGTGCAAGAAGCTCACTAAATTGATCTGGATATTCTTTCAAAATTTCCTTTAAAAGATTATCATTACTTAGTATGTTTTCAATGAAATTTGATGACGATATAGAATCACCAAATGCTGGTTGTTGTTGCTGTTGAAACCCTCGACTTGACTGACTGTTGCTTGATGTTGATGATCTTGGTTGACCTTCATCAATAGAAATTGAATTTCCCAAGACTGACGCCCTATAATCTCCCATAGGACGAGAAATTGTTGGATTTACAGATTGCGGAATACTTCTCATGCTTTGATCATAGCTTCTAAATGATTCGTTTTCGTCAGGGGTTGTATAACTGCTGTTCATGTCATCATCACCACTGATAAAGCTGTCTTCTTCACCTGGTCGGGTTGGAAGTGGTCTAACGGTATTTCTGTGCAATAATACGGCCCCCTTTTTTTTGACATGCTCAACTGGTGCCGTTGGATAAAATGTCATTTCAACGTACACTTCTCCAGCAGTTCTTCCGGCATATTGTAATGGATGCCACTTATCATAACCTTCTTCGGAACTGGTATTGAATACTGGTGAACAGTCTATTTCGGCATCACCAATTAATACAGGTGATTTTTTTGTTTCATCCAATACAGACAACTTCAAAACTGGATTAATTTCTGTTGTCAACTGATATCTTGATTCATGATTCCATTCCGGTGTTTGTCCCCCTCTTGTTATGGCTGGGGTTCTGTCAACTATATTCGCAATTCTTGCAATGCAGTATGGATTTTGCTTATCTAGCTTTCTTCTATTGGGTAAATTTCTAGCTTTTAGTATGACTATAATTAAAGTCCCATTACCTCTAAGGTCTTCAGACATAGGAGGAGAATATACTATATTATATTATGTTATATTATACTGTATTATATTATAATTATTTATCAGTTTTAAGTTAAAGTCCCTCCTTGATCTATTCTTTTTGTTGCTAATGATTAAACAGTTCTGTATTTAGTTGCAAAAAAAAAATAAAAAATAAAAATAAAAATAAAACAAATGAAAAAAAAAAAAGGTAGTTCCAGGGTCTTTGATCCTTTGTATGCTATACCAAATCAAGTTGAAATTGTTATTGTTGGATGATAAAAAAGAAAAAAAAAAAAAAAAAAAAAAAAATCATCTCGTCAATATGTAAACAAAAGGTGCGCGTTTTTCACTACCCGGTTTTATCAGACGATACTTTCTGAAGAATAACAACATTATAAACAATGTCTAAATATAGATAGAAAAAGAATTTTTAATGGATTAAAGTACTAGTACTAGTACTAGTGTATATTCGTTGTAGCGAATCCGCCTGAAGAATTTCATTAGTACCATTTTTATTGACTTAGGAAAAGGTTATTTTCTTAAAAAAAAGTTTTTTTTTTTTTTTTTTTTTTTTCCATATTTCACAAAATTACCCAATCCCTCAGTTTTGGGTGGTTTGATCTGTTTTCTTTTTTCACACACAATATTTTTCTTTCAAGACAAAGTTGTTCTGATCTGTTCAAGAATTTGGTTCACACACCATTACACACATATTTGTTGCACGCATTTTCGTGGTTGAATGACAGGTATATATTACACTTATAATTATTTATATATATATGGCCATGTACGCATAAATGAATAGGGTTCAATATGAAATATTATGCTCATCTTTAAATATATGCAGCAATATGAAAATTTAAGCTACCCTCTATATATATTATAATACATTTTCTCATTTTATTTTTTTTTTTTTTTTTTATTGTTTTTGTAGAGGTTTGATTAGATTTCCCTTTATTTCAAAAACAGGCTCAACTGGGGTCATAAAACCTTTCCTGTGGCTTATTCGTAAAAACTGAGTCTCGAAATCTAATGAAGAATGGAACGCAATTATATATGACAGAATTAATGGATGAACAAATAATATTAAACAACAAATAAACATTAAATATATGGGCGTAAAAAATATCAATCGGCTATTGGAGGAGGAGGAGGAGGAGGAGGCGGCGGAGGTGGAGATGATGGGGGAGGTGGTGGTGGTGCGATTTCATCAATTGGAGGAGGAGGAGGAAGTAAGTCATCTTGCACACCAGGGGGAGCTGTTACAGGAGGGGGAGGAGGCGGTAATGGTGGCGCCATGTCTTCGAAAACAGGAGGAACTGGTGGGAGTGGTAAGCTATCGGCGATACCTGGTGGTATATGAGGCGGCGGAGGAAGTGATGGTTGATTCAATGTAGCTGGCCTATTAGGAATATATTGATTGAACTTTCCATTGTGATTATTAGTAGATGCTCTATTAGTATTGATATATGGTTGTCTTTGCGAATGAAATTGATTTTGCATATTGAATCTTTGATAAGTTTCATATCCATTTACATAAGTATTATGATTATTATATCTCTTTTCACGATTATCATAGCCACTGAAGCTATTATTGCTATTAGTATTAAGATTAGTATTATTAGGTGAAACATATGTTCTAGCATTTTCGTTTTGATTCTGAGAGTAATCAACATGTCTTCTCTTGTGAGTATTAATATTTGCATAATTTTCATTACCATTACCAATATCAGTTAGTAACCCATTTACTTGGCCCACTGGTAGCGCATCACCATTGATTTCTTTCATCATTTGTTGGAATTCTCTATCAGCGTTGGATAAAGCTGGTCTAGTTGTATTATTACCATTCTGTTGGTTTTTGAACTTGCAATCTCTTGCAAAATGGCCCATATTCCCACATATCCTACAAACAATCGTTTCCACAAACTTTTTCTGATTAGGACAATCAAATTTCTTATGTCCCATTTCTCCACATCTAGGACACGGCCTTTCTTGATATTCTCTTAGTGTACCGTTGATTGCAGCCAACTCTCTTAACTGACCTCTTTTTAAATCATTTTGACCTTCTGGTGTTAACACTGCTTTGTTGATAATATCTTTACACACATCTATACCTTTCTTTAATTTCACCGGATCTTCACTAGTGATCAAACAATGTAAATCCTCTTCGAGGTTATTTTGACGCTCACTCACAGAAGTACGATTTTTACCTTCTTTAACTGACCCTTTCCCTCTTATTGCAATTTTCGCTCCTGATTCTTCTTCCAATTTTCGAAGTGTGTTACCACGAGGTCCAATCAATAAACCAATGAAATTGATATCTGGATATTCTTTCACAGGTATGAACACTTTTTCTACAATTTTGTTACTTGGTCTTTTATAGTCAATTGGTGGGGTATATCCAGGAATTGCCCTTATTGCAGTTTCAATCAATAAATATCTCTCATGTTCTAATTGCTTTTTGTACAAGTTTTCTGGGGTATTAATTCTTTTACCACTTGCATCATATTTTGGAATTGGTGGCGGGTCTTTCGAAGGCGGCGCAGTTGTAAGAAATCTATTGGGATGCCTAAGCTTTTGTGATATTTCTTCAATTCTAAATAATATCTGATATGCCTCAATTTGCTCATTTGTGAGGGCACCTATTATTCTTGGTGGCATTCCCATGAGATCAAATAGATCTCTTTGTTTTGTATCATCCCATTTATCGTTATCTTGTATAATAATTTCATCTATAGACAGCGACCTTTGCCTTTTTTTGAGTGAGAAAGCCATTATTCTACTATGAATTTTTAGACCTCGTTCTTCTGATTTCTATAATTGAATTTTTTCTGCAGTATGATTAGTGATTACTTCAACAGCCATCTATATTATTACTATCAGGAAAATTTGAAATTGAATATTATTTACCCGGTGTGTATCAACAAATTGACAGATCAAGTCAGGGTAAGTAAATGCATAGATAAATAGTTGCACTATAATATCAGCACAAGAAAATCTAGTGCATACATGTTTTACCAGAACAATCTTTATATTAAAAAAATACAAAAATAGAAAATAAAAGAGAAGCAAACATTAATAATAATAATAATAATAATAATAATAATAATAATAATAATAATAATAATAATAATCCTACCTTACCAGTGGATGTGTAAGCACTATACAAATATCCTGATTTTAAATTATTAGACATAATAATAATTACTTAATTAATATAGACATATCAAACTATACTTCAAAAATCCTGACTCAACACTTTGTGGGTATTAAGTCATATCCATAATAAAAAATGGTTGCATTGACAGATCTTAGATCTTAAAATTATATCACTGAAATTGATTGATGTATTTAATTGAATTAAAGCTAAAACTAAAAATAAATCATCATATAAGCACCTAACTAAATATCAAATAATTAAACTTCTTCAAAATAGCATTATTGAGCTGTAATCTTGACTTTGAATGAAAATTGTATTTTGACCTTGGGTAATTTAAATGGTTGCTGAAAGCTTCCTTTATAATGTATATATTAATATTACCATGTTGCATCATGAAATCAACAAAGCTGCAGTTGTTTGTTGAATGCAAGTGTATAACACGTCTTATAGCATCTATTAATTCGCTTTTACAGTTAACAGCAGGATGCAAGATTGTCGGCTCGAACCCTGATCTAACCATCGATTCATTAATTGTATCTTGATTCATTCATTCATCTTCAATATTTTTCATCGAGGATTAATTGATTAAAAACTAGAAACTTATCTATTATGTGCATGGGGTTTCTTTAATTTCAAATTTAAGATATGTATATATCATATGTAAGAGCTTCAAAATTTGAAGTTTAGCACCCTCGCTTTGCTCGGCAGCTAGTCAAAACTAATGCGAAGGGAGTCTCATATAATGATAAATCACGATACATAGGAAAAATTTAGGGATATATATATATACGGCGTAATTGTGTTTCCTACAATCATAGGTTTTTAGTGAGTGTAAACCTCACACTTTCTGCAGCTTTTTTCTTTTTTTTTTTTTTTTTTTTTTTTTTTTTTTTCATTTTGTTTACTTTACTAGTTTAATTATTTAACTATACAGAGTTTTTTGTCAGAATTACGCTGCCTTCTTCATACAAAGATTGCATTTTTCCTATTTATTCACAGGCTTGATTTTTTTTCTAATTCTTTTTTTCAATTTTATTATTTTTCTCATTTTTCAATTTCTTAGCAACCGGTCGTCTTTTTGAAGATATTATTTAAGAAAAGATTTGTTTTATATTATTGATTGTTGACCAATTCATTAGAAAAAAAATAAAAAATTACATATATAAATATATACTAATTTAACATTGGCATTTTGAGACTAGCAAAAAAGCCTTGACTCGAATTATAAACTAGAAAAGTGGATATGATATATAAGAAAGTATAATTAAAAAACAAAAAAATAGGAACTGAAGAATGTTTGAATGCATGAAATATTTGTATAAAATGAAAATGGATAAACAAAGAACATGAGAGATAGAAGTTCAAAAAGAAAAAGAATCATGTTTCATTGATATATTTCTTTTCATTTATTGTTTCTGCCAAGCTTCTTTCCATATCATTAGCTTCCATCTTCACTTCTTCTAAAGCTCTGTATTCCTTTGGTAAAAACAAACAAACAATAAAGAAATTAATGACAGCGAGTACCGTTACCACGAATGTTCCAAAAACAATCAAAACTGAAGACCAGCTAGCCAACAGACTTGTAAACAGAACCATGACATGGAACCCAACAATTAAAACCAAAGATACAATAACATGTACAGCTCTCCATTTCAATTGCGACCAACCCAATATTGTTTCTTTTTCATAATCCGTGATTAGCTCTTTTAGTTCTTTAATATTATCAATTCTGGAAAATATTTTGTTTCTTGTATGAGACGAGAATTCACCTTCAATAGAATCCTTAATATTAGTAACCTTTAAAGAGCAATAGTACGCAAAATGGTCTGAGTAACTACCAACATCGGAAATTTTCTCTGTAAATTTCACCGATGCATCAGTAGGAACCAAACTTGAGCTGATCAAAATATAGTCTAAACGGCAAGCTTTTTCAACTGGCAAATGTGCTCTCCATGTATTTAGCGACGAGTCACAAGTAGTGGCTGCTCTTGCCAATTGCTGCTCTGGGTCTAGTTTTGCGATCTCTGTTGCAGTGAGAATAGACTCACCAGTTTGGCGTTGTTTTAGTTCCGCTAAGGAATTCCATGAATCATGCAAGTTAGCTTCTTTAGTCAAAAGATTAAATGGTAATGAGCCCGGTTTTGAATTTAAGTCACCAACAACAATCACTGCATATCCAGCTTTTTGCAAAATCTTCGCGAGTTTTGCAAAATCCCACGCTTGAGCAGCGCGATGGCAATCATAGGCAGCATCACCAGTAGCATCATACGGAGCATGCATATGACTGTTTAATACTGCTATCGGTAATTTATTAAATTTTGATTTTTTTAATAATGTCACAGAAATGCTTTTCCCCACGTACCAATCCCCTCTATAAAATGCACTTGGACGACCATTGATGGGGAATCTATAAAGAAAAGTAGATTCAATAGGTATCTTAGATAAAATTGCCAAGCCTGGCCCAGCGATGATTCCTGAACTAAAATATCTGGAGTACGGATAAATTTCATTTAATCTTAATTTGAAATAATCCCAATCTTCTTTACACCATACTTCTTGTAAAGCAACAATATCAAACTGATATTTATCATCTGTAGCTAAGCGATCTGCAATAGAATTTAACCTTTGCTTTCTGAACTTGGATACAAATTTCAAGCCCCAAGTGTTAAAGGTTAAGAACTTAATTGATTGTGTTTCGTCCTCACTTAAAGCTTTCGTAGTTGTACTAGAGACTTCTGTAGTGGCCATTTTGAAGTGAAAACCCTTGAAGAAAAAGAAGTACTGCCGAAGAAAAAATGATTATGAAAAATAGCTAATAGAAAAACACAATAATATCAGACCTAATGTAGTGGCTTCAAGGTTCTGAAAACCCAAATGGAAAAGAAAGGAAATCAAAATATAAACTAGTCTTATGCTGTGTTCACCTCTAGGCGCGCACAGATGAAGTCTAGAAGCCACACCAATGCACATAACCTATTCATTTTTTTACGGAGCTCTATATTACAAATTTTCTACATTTTATAATTAATGTTGTATTTTTTTTCTACCCATGATTCTATACGACTTTGCTAATTCTAATTATGTTTGTCTTAACGATAGTTTTTATTATTCAGAGGTCAAGTTAAAAAAAAAAATGAAAATGTTTTTTTTTTTGTAGATTGCAATGCATATATGCGGCTAAAATACATTTTTCTCAGATTATGTGGTACAACTTCAGAATTTTATTTAATCTGCCTATATTGAATATTCGCCTTTTTTTTTTTTTTTTCTTTTACTGCATCTTGTGTTAGCTTTTATGGTGATTCTAATCATTTTTCTACTTATTCTATTAACCTCTGCTAATTTCTCTAGTCATAGCACTCAGTATGGTTTCTCTTCTGCTAATTTAGCCACCGGCCTTTTTTGCTTCATTTTCTACTTCTTTTATTCAGTATTCTACATATTCCTATGGAACATTATCAACATCAAAGTGTATGCATCATCGAGCAAATTGTTTTCACTATTTAATAGTTATAAAAAAAGGCTAGTGTAAATAATGTACAGAGTCGTATTATTAAACGTAGAAATTGTCATTTTCCATAAGAGACTAATTTTTGCATGTTTTAGCACAATTAGAATTCCCCCTACGGAGGGCTGCCAGAGAGAGGCCAACTAGCTGCTGAGCAAAAAGTAAGAAGCTTAACCAAGGATGCTAAACTTCAGTCTTTGCTACTCTTAATCCGAGCAGCTAGTTATTAACGAAATACAATATTAATTTAATATGCATTGAATTTATCATCCTGTGTTATTAATATAAATTATTCTGTCTCGTATCCACTGAGATTTATATTACACCTCTACAATGTCTGGAACAGACAACAACAATAAAGGAAACAAAAATCGAATACTAAAAGCAAAAACTCTCACAAAAATAATGGCAAAAAAACAAAACAAAAAAAAAGAACAAAAAAAACAAGAAGTACAGATTCTCATTTGCCTTGAAAATTACTCAAATCTCTTTGTCAATTTTGAAGCCCTCTAAGCTAATTTGCTTTACCATTGTATTATAAATCTCCCTTTTACTAATCAACTCTAGTAGATCGTCTAAATAACACCTATAGTCAGATGATGAAGGGTCTTCTGTTGTAGGTGACCTAGGACTACTTTCGCAAGGATTAAGAATATTAGTTAGCATGACATTGGTGAACTGTTTATTAATATCATTAGAATGGTCATTATTATTACTTATATTATCAGCAGGTTCAGCCAAACCATTAGCTGGGATCGTTAAAGGAGTAACAGACAGACCTAGTGTGTTGCAAGACAGAGGATCAACTTTAACATCATAAGTCAAAATTTCAATGTATCTCCGAATTTGCAGCGCTGAATGTTTCACAAGAGGAGAGTCCTTTGGCGGTGTTATAAGTTTATATTCCAATCCAAATATCGTATCAGTTCCCTCAACAGGACGAGAAGAGTCTGCACAACCAGGCTGGAAATTATAAATATGATTCGGCATATACCCTGATTGATTATGGAAATCTTCCGATCCAGTTTCATAAGTAAAAACGAAATTCAAAAGCCGAAAATTTTCCAAAGTTCCATCTTTTCGTAGTTTTTTATCTAGTTCCTTAAATTCATTTATAAAAAACAAATGTATGATACTGGGTTTAATACTATAGTAATAAAATTTCAGAGTTTTTTGTAATACAGTGTTAAACGTTAACTCCTGAGCTTTGAACAATACATCCTTGAAAAGCTCCATAGTTTTCAATTTCTCGTCTAACTCATTTATATAATTCCTAGTGATTGGAGTAGCGTTGGCAGAGAGCTCTTTAATTCGGCATTGTAAAACGAAAATCGCATGGAAACTTCGAAATAATAGACTACCAAGAAAAAACAAAACACTCACTTGCAACCTTTCCATATGTGGTAAAATTTTATAATTAAAGTTTTTCAAGTCAATATTAGCGATTTTACCTCCAGAATCTTTAATGTTCAAAAATTCCAAGTTGTTGATTGTAAAGAGTTTTGTGAATATTTGAATTATTGACGCAATATCTGTAATTATTTCACACAAAAAAAAGGAGTATTTTTCATTGTCTGATTTACATTCGTAATGGTTCAACATAATTAGATTCAATTTGAAATGAAAAGTTTCCATGATCAAGTATCTCTCCAATTGAAAAACTTTGTTCAATGTTATATGATATACGTTCTCTAGTACGATTTTTTCAGTATAGTTGTTCGCAAGCTTATTAGTTTCACCTGGGTACAGTATCACTCTAAAATTATCATTGTCTGTGAAATATCTAGAAGGATCGCAGTAATTGGAAACTATATGATCTTTACATGCCAAAGAGCAATTATAAAGATCAACAACCTTGGTCTTAATATTGTCATGAATTAAAGATTCGAGTTTCAAAGCAAAAGAGTTGATTTCGTCTCTTTTAGCATAGTTAATATCAATTATAGCATTCAAAATGCGCTCGTCGTTAAATGTCATATTATTTAAAGAAATAGGTCCTTCCTTTTTACTCCAGTCACTTTTCGGTAAGTCAATGAACTTGTCTCGCTGTCGTTTATTTGCTAGTGGACCGCCATTCAGTAAAAACTCTTCCACATTATAATTTACAATTGTATGCCATGTTTTGCGAGTGAGATAAATTAACTTTTCTTTATCTCCAAAATCAGTACCGCTATGTGCCTTGAAAGAAAACAAGGCCATAATTGACCAGTCCCTATTGATTCCTGTAGATTTGGCGTAACCATTGATATTACTGAGAATATTGGTTCTTTCATTTTCATCGTAATTTCCCACTTGCGCCTCTGAGTTTGACAAATAGAATAGGAACAACAAATAAGTATTCAAAGTCGCCAAGCTCGCTTTCGTTAAAGAGTTAGAGTGTGTTAAGCAGCTACATGCTAAAGCAATATATTTTGTTCCCACATGGTGTAAGTTATTGACGTTCACCATCCTGCTTTCAATATCGCTTGTTGGTATCAATAGTTCTGGGTTAACTTTCATAGAACAGTAACTCATTCTTAGGATTATTAAAAAGGCACCAATAACTGCCAAATCAATAAAGGAGTTCAAATTCACTGTATAGTGAACGTCTTGATCGGAGGCTCCTTGGAAGTCTTCAGTTGTGTCATCAACTTTGAGGCCAACAATGATGAGCTCTAAGTCTCTCTTGAAAATTTTCAAATCAAGGATTGGAATGAAAGGGTAAATATATTTTTCAAAAACATCCCACAAGTATTTGATTTCTGCACGGTTTTTGAGTAAAAGTTGTTCAATTTCATTAGTTAATGAAGCTCTCGAGCCTTCAGAATTATTAGTCGAATTCCCAAAAAGAGAAAGAAAAGCTGATTTCTCCATTTTCCTTGTAAGAAAAGTACTAGTGAAGTATTTCAAATTATCTGGAAATAATGTACAATTCTTATTTAAAACAAAACTTAAAAGAGAATGGAATTTGTTGAGTTTGAAACTTTCGTTTAATTGTGCTGGCAAAGAGCTAAATAATAAACTGAAATCATTGTTTATCTGGACCTCTTTCAAATATTGCTTTGTATAACGATAAACCCTATTGAGATGGCTCGTGGCATTCGTGAAAAAAAAATCATGCAGAAAGAGCTGGGTTCTATGAAGAGGATTGTAATATATTAAAGAGTTTGCCCTAATGTAAATCGCGCTGTCTGTGAAGAAATCATACATGTCGTTTTCGTCAATGTTAGGTTGAGATATCCCGTATCTACTCTTTGAACATTTCTGATTAATAAAGTTGTTAAAATCGAAGCATTTGTTTCCAAATAGTGATCTGGAAGCGTATAAACCACTGAGTTTTTTGTCATCAAAGAGCTTTTGCAACTCATGAACATGACGTCGTAAGTCCGCTATTTCACCTTTCAATATGGCCATTTCATAATCTTTTGAGTCCGGAAAAGCATTACTAGTTGGAAAGGCATGATTATTGTTGCCATTTGAATCATTTGATTGTGATTCATTTTCATAATGACAGTTATCAATGTTATTATGTTCAACACAATATGTGCAAAATGGCTTCACTTTGTCACACTTTTTCTTCTTTGACCGGCAGGATGAACATGACAAAGGGATTCTGTTTCTTCGCTTCTTCACAGACCCGGTCCATGCAGTGTTCATAATGAATATATAGTCAAAATAGAGTTAATTCAATTCATATACCTTGCGGAATTGTATTTTTGCTATCTACTAAACCCGAAATGTCTAAATAGTAGTAAACAGTTTTTTTTGTGAAAAAACACACCATTATGAGCTCGGGGAAGGAAACTATTTAAATCAAATCACAATCAAAGCCAGCCCCAATTTCCTGGCCGTGCAGGAAAAAAAAAATTAATATTTATGGGAGAAAATACGAAAATGAAAATGAAAATGATTTAGACTGTAAATCTTCAATTTATAAAATCAAAATTTTAGCCAATTTTACTATTGTCATGGCACTTGATTTTCGAAAAAACTTGTACCGTTATATTACGTATCCTGATAAGTTTCCTAATGTTGTGTTATTCAATGATGAAATGGTGGTAATTATTAGGGATCTTTACCCCAAAAGTAAAGCTCATTTATTAATTTTACCTAAAAAGAAAGATATTACTTGGACACATCCGTTGATTGCGTTTAAAGATAATGCTGATTTGACAGATGAGATGAGAAAATATATCCCGATCGCTAAAAACTTAGTGATTGAGGAACTAAAAAGAAAAGCCGTTCTTCCTGGAGCATCAAAAGAAAATTATTTGACAGCATTTTTAGACAGGATCAAAGTTGGCGTTCATGCTGTGCCATCAATGTCTAATTTACACATCCATGTGATGACAAATGACTATACAGGTGAGAATAT
This sequence comes from Saccharomycopsis vini, assembly GCA_031124825.1. Lineage (NCBI taxonomy): Eukaryota > Fungi > Ascomycota > Saccharomycetes > Ascoideales > Saccharomycopsidaceae > Saccharomycopsis > Saccharomycopsis vini. The sequence continues at coordinate 15,569 of JASTUB010000206.1, forward strand.
TAAACACAAAAAACATTACAACTCTTTCAACACAGATTTCTTCATTCCGTTTGATCTGCTTCCTTTGCCAGATACCAATGATGTACGGTTCGATAAAAAAGAGATGGAAAAATTGACTAAAGGTGATCTTGTTTGTTTACATTGCCACAAGAATTTCCTGAATAAGTGGGTGCAATTTAAAAAGCATTTGGATGAGGAATTCAGGAAGTCATTGACGTAATATAGATGTCTGCCTATCTGAATTAATAATTTATTTAGTGCCTCTAGCATTGAACTGCGGAATTGTGATCGTAAGTAGTTTATGGTTTGAAATATAATAATGGCTTGTTCAATTGAATATATATATAGAATACATTTAAAGAATCGAACTTCCACAATTTGTTTATTTTCTTGCTTTCCAACTTGCCTCAACTCTCAGCAGTTTTTTTTTTTTTTTTTTTTTTTTTTTATTTACAATCACTGTATAATAAAGTGATTATATGCATATATCACACTTACAGACTGCGAAATTCAGAATCTAAATAAAAATAACAAAAAAAAAAAAAATTAATAAATTTTAGAAATTAGGTTCATAAAAAATATCGACTTCTTGGGTTCACAAGGCTAGCACCTGTTATTGAAAATGGATGATAATTTATATGATGAATTTGGTAATTATATTGGTGACTCCGATGATTCTGATGCTGAAAGTCAGCACCAATCTTTATCAGAGGAGAGAAGTAATAGAGACTCTCAGGATTCAGACATCGAGATGATTGATGGCTCATATAAATTGGTACTGGGCAACGATAATAAAAACGTAATTATTGCTGAAGACAATGGAAACAACATTCATTCTATTACAGAGAAATTTGGTCCTGATGTCGAAGTGAAAATTCAAAATTTCGATTCACAGACTTTAAGCGAATCTTTAGTAAAACCCATAATTTCAAAGAAGATTATAATTCAGGAGAAGAATCTTCCCTCAGTTAATTATTCAAGAGATTTCTTAGCAAATTTAGCACATAATGTTCCAGAAAGGATAAGGAATATTTCAGTTGTTGGAGGTTTACATTCGGGTAAATCCACCCTTCTAGATATGTTGATACTTCAAACACATCCCAACTTAGTTGAAAGCAACAGACATTTGCAATCTAAGGACTTCAAACCATTGAGATATTCAGACAATCATAAACTAGAAATTGAAAGAGGATTATCTATAAAGTCGACTGCCGCAACTCTTCTCCTTTCAGATTTGGATGGAAAGTCAATGGTTTTTAATATTATTGATTCACCAGGCCATATTGATTTCACAGATGAATTGGCAACGGCACAGAAATTGTCAGATGCATCAGTTTTGGTGGTTGACATAGTTGAGGGATTGACTGCCATGGATAGGCTTTGTATTGATAATGCGATAGATAATAATATTGCTTTATGTGTGTTTTTAAATAAGATTGATAGATTGATTCTTGAGTTGAAGCTACCAGTTCTAGACGCATATTATAAAATAAAATATGCAATAGAGGAGATCAATGATTATATGAAACAGAAATTATCTAATTACAGAGAAAATTATTCGCATAGCAGAGTATTTTCTCCTGAATTGAACAATGTAGCATTTGGATCATCCAAATTGCTATTTGCTTTCAACTTGAAATCTTTCGCGAAGCAGTATATTGAGTCAAATGGTTTGGAAGAGAAGGTAGATATCTCCAAGTTCGCCCAAAGGCTATGGGGAGACAGCGTATGTTTCAATGGAGAGACGGGGAAGTTTTTTAAAAGAGCAACGAATCAATTTAACTTGAAAAACACTTTTATTGAATTCGTATTAGAACCTCTTTATAAGCTTTTCTCCTTATCCATTTCAAAAGATAAGAATGAATTGGAAACGTTATTATACAATCAGTTCCGCATTGTTCTTGACAAAAAATATTATAAAAAAGATTCACAGGTAATATTGGCGGAAATTTGTCAACAGTTTTTTCAGAATAATATTGGTTTCACAAATATGATTCAAGAGTCTGTATTGCCACCAACTTCAATGGCTGAACATAAAAAAGAACTTAGAATCCCTGCAGAGCATAGCGATCTGCAGGTGGCAAAAGCTGTTGCTGAGTGTTCTTCAGGAAACCTTTTAATTGCTAATGTCGGGAAACTATTAAATACAGACAATGACAAGTTTTACGGCTTAACAAAAGTTTTTTCTGGGTCATTAAAGGTGGGTCAAAAGGTTAAGGTGCTAAGTGACTCATATTCCTACAAAGAGAACAGCGACGACTACGTGGAATTTGAAATTAAGGAATTGTTTATACCATGTGCAAGATATAACTTTTCTGTAAATGAAGTTTCAGCAGGCTCGATTTGTTTGATTGGTGGCGACATCTCTCAATTTGTTAGTAAGAGTGCGACAATATATGGTAATGAGCTGGTTGATACAGAAGAGCCATTATTTTCTTTCACAGGTCCGACAAAAATATTTGAGCCTATGTTCAAGGTAAGTGTTAAACCTGATTTACCATCGCACTTACCAGAATTGTTAAATGCTTTACAAAACATCAATAGAAGCTATATAGGTGCTGATATTAAAGTTGAAGAAAGTGGAGAATATGTAATATCAGGCTCAGGGGAGTTATATTTAGATTGTTTATTATACGATATACGATATTTATATGCTGATAAATTGGAAATTAAAGTGTCTGAGCCATTCATGAAGTTTCAGGAAACGGTTACTGAGAAAAGTATTGCAAAGATAACTGTCAAATCGGCAAATGGAAAAAATCTGATTGGTATTATTTGTGAACCATTAGAAGAAACAGTCTCAAAAGATATACAAGCAGGTCAGTTTGATGACTCGAAGGAATTGACAAGTAGGCAGATAGCGAAAATCTTTAGAACAAAATACAAATGGGATCCATTAGCTGCTCGATCAATATGGGGTATTGGGCCTGCCGAAAGTGCATCAGTTTTGATTGATGATACTCTCGAAGATGAGATTGATAAAAACGAGTTTAAACAAGTTCAAAATACTGTTTTTCAAGGCTTTCTTTGGGCAATAAAACAAGGGCCACTTTGCGACGAAACTATATCTAAAGTAAAATTTAGAATCATTTCAGCAGAAATTTCTACGAACCCAATGGATCGAACCTCAGGTCAAATATTACCGATGGTAAGAAAAGCTTGCTATGCGGCTTTTCTAACATCCTCCCCTAAAATTTTGGAACCTATTTATCAAGCTTTTATTATCTGCGCAAAGAAGTCTATTGATGCTGTAAAAAGGATTTTAACAAAACGAAGAGGTGCATTACAAGAATGTGACCCAATTCCAGCTACCCCATTTTATAGATGTAATGGTGTAATACCAATCTTAGATTCTGTTGGATTTGAAACCGATATCCGTTTATTAACTCAAGGTCAGGCAATGTGTTATCTTAGATTCAATGGCTGGAATGAAGTTAATGGTGACCCATTAGATGAAGATGTATTTATTCCTAAATTAAAAGCTGCTCCTCCTCAATTTTTGGCAAGAGATTTAGTGGTGAAGACAAGAAGAAGAAAGGGAATCAGCGGGGAGCCTGGATTGGAAAAGTATGTTGATTCTGCAACTTTGGAACAGTTAAAGATGAAAGGTATAATTATATGAGGTAATTATTTGAACAAGAGATTATTCTATTATATATATATATGAAACAATGTACAATAGGGTTATAATAACCATGAAAAAGCAAGTAGAAATAAGATTTACCGCAAATTATATACAAGCACCTAATTTATACGTAAATAAGAAAATAAAGAGACGATTCTTTTGCTCTTACTATGGCACACATAGCTTCCAGCATTTTTGTGAAACATAATATGGTACAAAAGAACAAACATGAGCAAACAGAAATAGTTGAGTGAAAACTAATTGACAGCACTGATGATTGGGATCATGCTGCTTTGATTGTTAGTGAAGTTGATCTGGTGTCAATCCAAAGACCAGAATGACAAACACAGATTCAATTTTTTTTATAGATTGAGTTAGATTGAGATGAAAACAAAAAAATGGCAAGAAAAAAAAAAAAAACCTTTTAGGAAAACCAGTTGACATCAAGCTCAAGAAGCTAAAGGTTGGCTATTTGGGTCATACATTGGTTGCACAGGAGGGGCCATCCATTTTTGGATCAATATACCTGCACCTTCAATAAGACCCAATAAAATACCACAAGATATGGCAGAATTTCTAGTGTGCTTCCATCCACCTCTAATAGCCAAAGAACCACCAGTGAAAAAACCTGCAATGATGGCATTCCAAGGATCTTCTCTTTTTCTAACTGCTTTGACTGCACAATCATATGTAGAGAATAATCCACCCCAAACACCAAAATTGCCCCCAACAACTGGAGCTCTGGCCTTGATGGCTGATAATGCTCCTAAACGTCTTTCTCCAAGAGGAGAATTACGGAAACCTTTAACACCATGCCATACACAACCACCGACAACCTAATTTAAAATTAATACAGTTAGTAACCATTGTATCTTTTTCGCTTCCTGATATCATAATTCCTTTTCAAATTTAATTCAAGTTTGAAAATTTTAGGCTACTTACACCCATGGCGAAGGCACCACCAAAATCACTTATGATAACCAATGGGCAAGGGTCTCTTGTATGATCTGCTTCAACATTTGACATTTTTAATTGTTTCTTATTACCGTTATTTTATTTTTTATTTTTTATTTTTTTGTTGTTACTAGAGTTGTTGTTACTAGACTTATGTGACTCTCCTAATGGAACGCCTAACAGCCTAGTAAGTAAAATTTTTTGAAAATCGTGAAAATAAAAAAAAGAAAAAAAAAAAAAAGAGAAAAAAAAAAAAAAAAAAAAAAACCATTAATAAGCATTTACATAAGCATTAATATTTTTAATATGGAATTGGATAAACAAACAGGCATCTTTCATCATCTACCAACCTGGTGAACCTTAGAAAGACTTGCATCTTACTCCTTTAATTTTAACTATTTTTAACGATGAATGTTTCTACCTCAACTTTGGGGGCTAGTAGAAGAAGGAAAAGAAGAACCGCAGCTGCTATTGGAGATCAGGAAAACACCACTACTTTAGACTTAGGACCAGAATTTTCAGAGAATCAAGTGGATCATGATGGAAAGGCCCAGCAATTAGTGGCTCTCAATTTATCAGAAGCAAGAATCTTGATTAGAGAAGCTTTGAAGGAGCGTAAGAAAGTGATAAACGCTAGAAGAAAAGAAGCAAACGGAGTAGGTGATGATGATATCAATGATAATGATGATGAAGATTATGATGATGAAGTGATTGCCAAGGTTGCTCTAGCTCCAGTTGCCAACGAAGTGTTGAAAAAAACCTTAGACTATCTTAATATCTTTGCAAGATTTAGAGATCAAGAAACCTGCTCTGTGGTAGAAAGCTTATTGAAACCAAAGGACTATGAAGATAGTGAAACCGTACTTCATCCCTTTGAAATTGCCCAATTGGGATCTTTGGCCTGTGATGAACCTGATGAAGCCAAGACACTAATTCCAAGTTTGACAAACAAAAGAACTGACGAAGAGTTACTAGAAGTTTTGAACCAGCTACGTACTTATGAAACTCCAAATTGATAGTGTTTTATTTCTGTTGTATACATGAAAACTAGCACAAACAAAAATAATAATAAAAGAAAAAAGAAAAAAGAATCTAAAGTTGAAGTTGTAGCGTAATTCTTTCTAATATTTTTTTTAGAAGGTCATATGATCATTAAAGGAAACATCAAACTTAAGTTAAGCGCAAGGTGCTCAATTTATGCCCACTTGCGGAACTTATTTGCTCTCTAATGCCAGCCCTTGAATTAAATGTGTAAAATATATTCATTGAGGCCATAGGTAAATTGTAGCAATATAAATAGAATTTTGATGAAAGAATAAACAAGACATAATGTAAAAGACTGAATCAATAGCTAACCAGAAAAACCAAAGGGAGAAAAAAAGTTCCTTATAACAAAAAAGTTTGACCAACTCTCTTTCTGAAATATCACAGTAGTAACTAGTGGCAAAAAAAAAAAAAAATAGAAAAAAAAAAAATTCGAAAGCTTATGCTTTTGTCATGATATGTAAAATTAAAAGTTTAGCTTCGCTTTTTTTGGTTTAATCACAACAGGAATCGAAAATTCTTTAATACTATTCCAAACGCTTTCGCTCAATGTTTTTGGCAATTTTCGACCATATAAGCATTGGTCTACTAACCACATTCCGACAACAAATTCATTTTTATTCAATGTACCATCTTTCCGGATGTCAACCAAACTCCAAATCTTTGCAAGTGTACTATCTGATAAGTTGCTTCTTCTCCATAAACTTCTAACGACGTAACCATGAACCAACTGGGATGGGTGATTCAAGTTTTCTGTATATGATAAATTTGCCACAATATTGATTTTGTCAGTTTCATTTGTTTCAGCGCGAGGCTTTACATATTTTTCTTCTCCTCCTATTTTATCATGGATTGGTGTTTTCATCAAATTCATATAGAGGCCTCTATTGGTAACCCACAAACCTTGATATCTCTTCTTTTCTGCTTCCAGTAATCCCAAAGAAGTTTTATGATGTTTCCAGGGCTTTTCCTCATTGAAGTTTTTTTCGTACTTTTTTTCGGTTCTCATTGTTGTTCTAAATTCCATTGGCTTTTGCTCGGTAGTTGTACCAGAGCCACCAATTTGATAATGCCCGACTTCTGGGTTATTTTTGGTAAGGCCCAATCTTAATACCTTTTTGCCTTTGTTTTTTATGGTAGTCCTTGCCTTTTTAGGTGAGCTCTTGTGTCTCCCCACAACAGCTGACGGGTATTGAGGTAGTATATCAGCTCCACTTTCATTATCGCTGTCTTCTTCATCTTCATTCATGAATTCATTGATTTTTTCCTTCTGATCATTTTCATTGAATTCAACTGTTGTCTGAGAATTTTCTTTTCTCTTCAAGTTGTAATATTGCGTGTCATTTTTTCTGTTACTATCGCTATCTATTTTCAATTTATTGTTAATAATTGCTATATCATTAAAGTAGCTATCTTCCGGCTCATATGGTTTGTGGAAATCAGCCACGTATTCTGATTGTCGCCCAAAACTAGATTGTGAAGGATATAAATTCAAGAACATATCATGAGAATTTGATACTTGAGATTTCCTTGCTTTGTTTCTTCCAGCAGAGTTTGTAGATGCCAATGATAAAGAAGAGCCTCTATTTGGATTAATATAAACCGGCAGTTGATTATTTTCATTCCCATCAAGATGACCACTATTGGGTTTAAAAGATGGTTGAAAATAGTCCTGTGAATTTATAGAAGGTAAGTAGCATCTACTTTCTTGTATAGAACTTGTGCGATTCGAGCCTGGGCTTCGTCCCAAAGACATCTGGCTATTATTCGGTAAGCTTTGAAAAGACAATTGATAAGGTGAAAAATCATTTTGGAAAGTTTGGGAGCTTGCAAGTTTTGGAGTTGAATATCTTCGAATCAGGACCGAGTCTTTTTCTAAAGGGCCAGCGTTTTCAACTAGGCTAGGGATACTTTTATTTACCTCTCTATTTAGAATTCTTCTGGTTGGAGAAGCAGGACTTGCCGACCGATTATGTTTTCTGCTATCAAGTGCCATGTTAGAAGAGTGACTTCGTTGCTCGACCTCGTAAGGAGTTTGTTGATTTAAAAATGACTCAGAAGTTCCTAAGCGATCAACATATGCTCCTCTGAACATTGAAGCCCCACGAGGTGATATGTTAGTATTTGAGTCACTAGAATGTGTTGAAGAAACGGGGCTTGATGGTCTTAACATGGTACCATCTCTAGATGGAGGCGCTAAAAATCCGGTGCTTAATAATCCATTTTTGTTATTCAATTCTGAGCCAGCTACTTTTTTAGCAGCAATAGATGCTGCTGCAAAGGCAGCACGAGAAACAAAGCTTTGTTCGTTATCAATAGCGCTATTATTATCAGTGTAATTTCTTGAGGGCGAAAGCTTGAATGTATCAGAAGACGACTTTTTCGTTACTATATGTGGCCTATAAAGCTTCTGGGGAGCGGATTGAGGTAATTGTTGGTATACTTTGCTTGTGCTCGAACGAGTTGGAACATCAAGATTCTTCTTCTTCAAGACTGGCTGCGGAGATATAGAGCTCTGAATCGGCTGATATCTATGAGAAGAAATTGAAAGTTTACTATGTGGCTGAGTAGATTGTCTTTTGGGTGCTTCCGCTTTATCCTTTGCTTCTACTGACTGTGTGTTTTTATTATTTGATTTGTTGAAAGTTATGAGAGCAGCCTGTGTTGCCAAACTTGAAGATGTTCCTGCGGCTTGATTCAGGTTTTTTGTGGATGGCTTCGAAGAAAAACTTATGTTACTAAACATTGAAAGATGTAGAATATATGCGTGTAATGAATCAGATGCTTATTCTCAAAGAGAGCTTCATTTCAAACAAAAAGATAAGTAGAAAGTAATTGATGAAATGCATCTACAAAATAGTAAGTGATGCACAAGAATAGGAAGCCAAAAATTAAGTCTAGTTGTATATGCGCTCATAACCAAATATCACGAACTTAATAATCGACTTGTCTACATATATGTAGACAAGTATGTGTTTAACGTGGATCTCTATATTGAACCAAAAGCTTACTGGTGTCTAAAAGCATAAATTAAAAGACATAAAAAGTAAACAATTTGAAATACCTAGTCGCGAATCCAGATGAAGTGAAGTAGTATGTCACTATAAATCGTATTTCTAATATCACAAACCCCGAGCAATATATGAGAGATTTGGCGTGACGAATATTTAATTGTGTTGATTTTAAACAGAAAAAAATATTAGTATGAATCAGCAACCAACTTTAATTGTTAAAATGTAGATATTGTCCAAAATTGTTTGAGCTAAGTTCTTCTGGCGTTGTGGTTGTTTGTTTGCTGGTTAGTTGAAATAAAAAAAAAAAAAAAAATTAGAGAAAAGAAAAACAATAGAAAAGGAAGAAAAGCACAACTTTTGTAACTGAAATTCTTTGTTCAATATAAGAAATTGATTTTAATCTAATTTACATTATGTTGTTTTCTTAAACTATAGAGAATATTTTGTTTTCTTTCGTGTGAATAGATATAATTATTTTGTTTTTTAATAAACATGTAACTTTGAGACGATAATAACTCCATAGATGAAATTCAATAAATAAATTCTTTTATTGATATGTGCAAACTTAAGGTACGGTCTGCAGTTTGGAGCAAGAGGGGGATTTAGAGAGCCACGCATATTGGAATGTCCATTTTAATGTAACCCGGATCAGAATCCTTTCTCTAAAAAAACGAAACACCTCAACACCACTGCTGCTGTCTGACTTGTAACATCGGAATTTTTTTTTTTTTTTTTTTTTTTTATTCTCGCGCTTAATCAAAACATTGAAAACCGATGGCAAATCACGAAAAACCTAAACATAACCAGGAGCATATCGCTTTAGTTTGCTAGTTAATAATCAATCTTTATAATCTTGCTTACTTATCTAGAAATTATAATAAAGAGATTATACAGAATTCTTTGTTGTTTTTGATTTTTGGTAAAAGAGTCTAATTAATTTATTATCATCTTCTCTTGAATCAAACTGGTCGATCATTAACTAAAAGATATCAATACAAACGTCACAGGATCATGGACATTGCAGAAGTTCTTGAAAAGGCTCTTTTGAGCGTTGATCACGAAACCAGAACAAATGCTTCAGCAATGTTGAAGCAGGCTGCTGCTTCTAATTTCGTTGAATACGTTGGTCTCTTGACCAAAACCGTTATTGACGACAATAGTAAGCCTGAAATTCGTATGTTGGCAGCCATTGCTTTCAAGAATGAATTAACGACTAAAGACTCTACAAGAAGGAAACTTCTCCACGAGCGTTGGATCAATTTGGATTCAGATCTCAAAAATCAAATCAAAGAATCGACTGTAAAAGCTTTATTTGAGTCTAGCGAGAAGGTTGGAAGATCCGTTGCACAATTGGTTGCATCTATTGCAGAAATTGAACTTCCAAGATCGGACTGGAAAAATCTAGTGAGCCAGCTTGTTGAACATACCAAGGTTGAAAATCCCGAAGCCGTTAAAAAGGTGGCATTGTTGACAATTGGGTATATCTGCGAGGCCATTGACCCGAATATAATGGCCAATCTATCAGAAGCAAGTGGTATACTTTTAGCAATTGTTCAAGGAGCAAACCAAGCCGAAAAATCAACAGCCGTCAGATTAACTGCTTTAAACGCTCTTGCAAACTCTTTAGAATGTATCAGTAGAAATTTTGCACATGAGGGTGAAAGAAATTATCTTATGCAAATAGTTTGTGAGAACACTCAAACTGATGATCCAGATTTGAAAGCGTCTGCCTATGGTGTACTTGTCAAGATAATGAGTCTTTACTATGATTACATGAAGCTTTATATGGAAAAAGCTCTATTTAGTTTGACTGTTATTGGAATGCAAAATGATGATGAGAAAGTTGCATGTATGGCTATTGAGTTCTGGTCCACAATTTGTGAAGTTGAATTTGAAAAAGATTATAGAAATAAAGAATTGCAAGGTCCAGATATCCAAGGCACTCTTGGTGACGAAGAAGTAATTTATGACTTCGCTGTTGAAAATGCAGAAAAGGTAGTTTCGATCTTGTTTAATTTATTGACTAAACAGAATGATGACATTGATGATGATACCTGGAGTGTGGCAATGGCTGCTGGATCTTGTTTGCAATTATTCGCAAGTGTTGTTGGCCGTAGACAATTACATGCTTTGAACCGTAAAGATGATTATATTATTGGTCTTACCTCATCTTTCGTTCAGCAGAATATAGCTTCAAACAACTGGAGAGAAAAGGAAGCATGCATCATGGCCTTTGGTTCTATATTGGAACTTCCAAGCTCAGATACATTGGATAGATTAATAAATCAAGCCTTAACTCCAATTTTATCCTTGATGAAAGATGAAAGTTTGCAGGTTAAAGATACTGTGTCATGGTGCATAGGCAGAATTGCAGAATTACATGTTATGTCGATTTCTGGGGATCAGCAATTGCAGCAAACAGTTGAAACAATATTTGCAGGCTTGGACGACGATCCAAAAGTTGTCAGAAACTGCTGTCTTGCTTTAATACACATTTTGAGCAGCTTGACAGATTCCTCTCAGCAACAGTCCAAATTATCACCATTCTATCAAGACTTAGCGCTCAAATTATACTCAATTTGTTATCAAAGTAGTAATATAGATCACGCAAGAACCTCGGCATTTGAAGCGCTTTCTAAAATGGTTACCAGTGCACCTGCCGACTGTGTCAGCGTAATTGTTGGTATTGCTAAGGATGCATTAGCAAGATTGGCTGAAACTGCAACAGCAGATCAGCAAACTAGAGAAAGGACATTTGGCGATGAAAATAATGTTGAAGATGTACAATCTAATTTATTGAATTTGTTGACATGTTTCATCAGAAGAATTATCGAACTCGATACTGAAACCGCTGATCATATGATGAATGTTTTCGGTCACTTGTTGATGTACATTGAGAAAGTAAATCCTAAATCACTTATCGAAGAGGATATTTTGAATGCCATTGGTGCTGTTGCGATTTCCGTTGGAGGCCATTTTGAGAATTATATGAAAGTAATTTTACCTTTCTTGATACAAGCATTGAGTAAAACAACAACTCCACTCTGTAAAACTGCGATTGGTGTAGTATCTGACATAGCCAATGCATTGAAAAAAAGATTTGCTGAATACTGTTCTGATATCATGAGTTGTTTAGGAACAATCTTGGGAAACAGTGAGGTTGACTGGGAGTTGAAGCTTGAAACAATTCAATGCTTTGGTGATATTTCTAATTCAGTTGAAGACGCTTTCATTCCTTATTTAGAAACTGTTATGAGCATCTTGAAGGCTGCTGAGGTCTGGGAGCCAGAAGTCCAAAGTGAAGAATCTTTCTTTTTCCGTGTTGTATCTATTTTAGGAGCTTATGCGTGTATTGTCTCTAGTTTCAGAGCTAGTAAGGAAAAGGGTGACGTAGAAAGCGTTAATGTTCTTTATCAATATGTGCAGCAAATGATTCAATTCTTAGATAATATTTTATCTGATGTAAACTTCAGTACTGAGGACATCATCTGTGGATATTCTGTTGGTTTAATTGGTGACTTGGCAGATATTTTTGGCCAGAATTTCAAGCCACTTTTAAGCGAGCCTATTTTTGAGTTCATTAGTGAAGTCTCTGAAAATAAAAGTTTCTCCAAAAACACTAGGGTTTCTGCTAAATGGGCAAAGAAAGTCATCCAAGGTTTAAATTAAGTTCAATTGAGTCAGTGGAAAAGACAAGCAATACGCTTTCTACATTTGCAGTGATAATAAGTGAACAGAAAAAATTGAACTCTTACGTTTAATTCCAAGATATTTTGATTAAATTTGATTTTCTCATTTTTTCTTATTTTTTTTCATAGTCTTCATTTTTTTTCTTCTTTTTTTTTGTTTTTAGTCAATTTTCCTTTTTCATTTTTCACGTTTCACTTTCTGTTTTATTTTTCATTTTCCACTTACCATTATCCATTATCCATTCTCCATTTTTCATTTTTCATTTTTCATTTTTTTTTTTTTTCCCCCCCCCCCCCCCTTTTGTAGTATTTTCAGATTTTTTTTGCTTTACAATTCATTTTGTTTTATCGTCATTCCCCTTTCAACGTTTTTTTTTTTTTTTTCTCTTTTCTTTTATTTTTATTTTTATTTTTTTTGTTTATTATTACTATTATTATTATTATTATTATTATTATTATTATTATTATTATTATTATTATTATTATTATTATTATT
>JASTUB010000207.1:0-28321 GCA_031124825.1 Saccharomycopsis vini
ATTATTATTATTATTATTATTATTATTATTATTATTATTATTATTATTATTATTATTATTATTATTATTATTATTCTAATTTTTTAAACCAGAAAATAAAAGTGAGGAGGTCTTATAGACAAGGTGTCTCACGATTTTTACTACTTCCCTTTTTTTTTAATTATTATTATTTATTTATTTATTTATTTTTTTTTTTTTTTTTTTTTTTCCTTGTCTTCCTTATTCCCCATTAAACTATTCTTATTCTTCTTTTCATTTTCTTTTTTAATCTGAATAACAATTGTTTTTCAGACCCTCTTAGCTAATTAAAAAATTATATTTTCTTATCACAAAATTGTTTGTTGTCTACACATATGAGATAGCACTAGTTTATTTAGCCTGATTTACCGCCGTAATTTCAATTTTTTTTTTTTTTTTAGTAAAGAAATGTCTTCTTTCACAAAGTCTTCCTCCAGCTTTTATTCATCTACTTTCAAAAGTGCTTCTTCAAACTCGTCAGCAACAGGAAATGGCATACCAAGAAGATCTATTAATATTGCTGTTGACGTATTGATAGAATATGTCAAAGTAAACGATATTGGTATTGATGTCTATTTTACGAACCTGAATTCAAAGTTTCCCTCCTATAAAGCGTTAATTAAAGCTACCGGACAAGCACTAGAAGATTTGGAAACGTTATGCTATAATGATTTCGATGAATTTTATTCTCTTAAAGATTCGATGATGTCAATTGTATCTGATTCTCTTGGGTTTGTTAAAATTGGAACAAATATAAGCGCCATTAATTCAGATCATGAGATTCTAATCAAACAAAATTTTGTTCAACTTTTCATGATTTTTTCGCTTTTTGTTAGTGAAAAAAAAATAAAACATTTATTGAGATTAGAAAGTCATGATAGTAAAAAAGCAATTCTTAATTGCTTAGACTTATATTACGATGTTTTGGCTTTGTTGGTTTCATTGATAGATTCTTCAAGTCATTATTTAAAAGAAGTTTTAAATAAGACAGACCTTTTAGTTCCATTATTTCAACTTATAAAATTGATATTGAAAATAGAACCTCATTTACAAACCCATGTTATGAATTTAAGTGTCATATTTGTGTCTTGTCATTTGGTTGATTCTGAGTTATTCAAAGTTTTGATAGCTTCATTTGATAGTATCGAGAATTTCAAAACTGATTTTGTTGAAAATGAATCAAGTTGGAGAAAATTGTTTAATGATGTTAACAAAGTACAAAATGATGGATTTGGTATCATCAGTATGTATGATAGATTCAAAACTACTTATTGTATCAAGTATACCTCTTTTAGTTCTTCGATAACTATTAGAAAAATCATCAATAATTTATTTCAACTGTGTTTGAATGGTTTGATTATTGGTTTATCCAAAATTTTGTTTCTTATTAGGAAACTTTCTGATTTAGTTTTGAACCCTTTTGATGGGATTAAAAATCTGGCATCTTTATTGGAGAATGTTTTAATAGAAATGTTCAGATGTTTCAACAATAATGAAGTTGATAAACAATTATTGTTGTCAGTTATTTTAGGATATATGAATATGGACAAAACTATTAAAGGTTTTTTTTTTGAAAATAAAGGTTCCCATACATGCATAGATTATATGAAGAATTTTTTTTCAACTCAGTTGATTGAATTCAAGAAAGAAGGAAGCTTAGCGCAAATGACTGTGAATTATGAAAACGAACTATTGGAAGCATATATAAATAATGCACAATCATATAAGTTAATTCAATTGTCAAAATCAAATATGTTACAATTTAGAATTATTTTTGAATTTTTGGACAATTTTGATCGATTAAAGTTTAATAACTGGTTTCCTTCTATAAAAACTCTTGATATCAATAATGACTATGAGGTATATTTATTTTATTATCTTTACATTAGTTTACTTGAAATAAATAATCAATTAAATGGTTATTCAAATATTGATGATAAAATTTTGGAATTTTATATTCAATATAAAAATTTTGGTGCTTCATTGAGTTTGCCTATATTATTTACAGAATTAGTCCATTATTTATCACAAACCGCCTGTCAATTATTAAGTCCAAATAAATTTCCTCCATTTTTGAACAAAAATATTCCAGTCAAGTCTATTGGTATCTTACCAAGAATGAATTTTATTTATCCAAATACAAAAGAAGATTTTTTTTTCCAAGGAGGAGGAGGAGGAGGAGGAAAAATGTTTATTAAATCTAGGTATCTTGAAAAAGTATTTGATTGTTTGGAATTGACATTACAAATCATGTTGAAACTTGTTTGTAGTCTTAAACTGACTAGGGTATTTAAAAAAAATGAAGATCTTTTCAATGTGATTATGAGTTCTTGTTTTAGTGTTTTTTATACTGGTGATGTTTGTGATTTTGTGTCATATGAATTAAAAGAATTTGAACATTTAAGAACTTTCAAATATATTTATTTTACCATTGGAAAAAGAATTTTACAAGAATTATTGGAAAATAATGATGGGAATTTTGTTGATAATTTCACCATAATAATTGAATTTATGACAAAAGGATGTAATGAAGAATTATCATTAATTAAAATTTCATCAGAAATTTTGAAATATTTTTTGAATGATTCTACAAATAATGTTTGCAAACAAATTCAAAAACATATATTAGAAAATGATAGAAATGAAAGTAAACTTGTATTTGCTATTGAAAATTTGTCAAAAAAATTGAAAATTTCATCATTTACATCTACTAATGAAAATGATTTTGAATCTTTAATGGATGATGTAAATTCTGTTCTTGGATTTTCCAAAATTCATGAAACCCAACAAAATGATTATATTTTAGATTTATTTGAAATTAGTCAATTATTTGAATTATTTAATAAATCTGATATGAAACTTCAGCGATTTCAAAATGCAAGGGAATATTATGATGAAATGAATACCATACAAGAACTCAATAATTATTGGAGAAATAATAATAATAATCCTCCAATAAATAATCAGAAACTTATGAGAAATTTCAAAACCTACAATTAATAATTTGAAATGATCAAAGCTGTATATTTCTATAATCTATTAAACTTAAACCGAGAGCCATTTTTTTTTTTTTTTTTCTTTCTTTTCTTTTACAAGTAATATTATTATTCAAAAGTGAAATAACCTGATTTTTCCAATTCTTCAATTGATTTAACGGTGATACCTTTTTCTTTTCTTAAAGCAATATAACATTCTTTAATTTTTTTAGCATTTTTTCTAATTTTGACTTGAGTTTCATCCCAAAGAACCGGAATCAAACCATAATCTGAGCCAGAATCCAAAATTTGGTCATTTAAAAGTTTATAATATTCGACATCTGCAGGGAAAGGAATGTTATGGAATTTTGGGTCTTCATTATTAACAAATGTATTTCTATTTAATTCCCAAAGTTTCATTTCATCAATAGAAGGTAATTTTATTCTACCTGACCAAACACGAGATACCCAAGCACCTTGAGTTTCTGCTAATCTAGTTGGTAAGACATTTTTTGGGGTACCTATTATTGTTAAACCTGGATATTGATAAGATAACAAATGTTGATATAAACCATTTACTTTGAAACCGGTTGAGATTAAAGGTTGGATCAAGTTATTTTCGATTGAATAAGAAGAAGATTTGAAATTAGGCAAGAAATCCACTGATAAATCGTTTAAATAAGGGAAAGATTTCAAATAACCGGTGGCAAAGATAATTTTTGTGAATTTTTTGCGCAAAGGTGCATCATCATCATCATTTGAAGAAGGAACAAATTCGATTTCTTGAGTTTCAGGAATAAATCTTTTAATATTAGGAACATCAATAACATTATCATCAGAACCTGCAGGTTGAAGGTTTTCACTTCTTTTTGATTTATAAATTTTGATTTTAAGTTGAGTTGCCAATTGAAAAGCGATATCAGCACCAGAAGCACTATTACCAACGACCAAGATTTGATCTGATTTTGGGTCGAATTCTGTGAATTTATCATAATATTTAGCATGAATTATCGAATTTGGGAATTTTGAATTCCATTGACTTATACCTTTGAAATTTGGAATAAAAGGGATATCATAATTACCAGAAGCAACTACTATTGCATCATAATATTCGACAACATCTTTAATTGAAGAGGATTCTTGTTGAGCTCCTTGAGTTTGATCATTAACTGATCTAGAAGTTATTTTCCATGAATAATTTTTGAAATTGATATCATTTAAATTTTTGATTTTCCCATTTTTAACATCATCTTTGAATGAAGAAGAGGAATCATCACCATTGATGAATTCTATTTTGACTACTTTAGTGTTGAATCTTACCAAATGAGCAATATCATTTGAATAATCTTGAAGATATTGAAGAACTTGTTGATGATTTGGATATAAAGGAAGATTAGAATTGAATGGGTAATCTTTATAAGCCATCAAATCTTTTGGAACGTTAGTATCTAATTCATTATAAACTGCACTATGCCAAATATATTGATCTTTTTGTTTTCTAATTGGGATTTCATATGGAGAAATGATTTTTGAATCATCATTTGAAGATTTACTACTATTTAAAAATGGGTTTTCTGAAGGAACAGATTGGGGGAATAAAAGATTATTATTATCATCATTATTATTATTATTTTGGGTGGTTGAATTTTTTGAATAATTCCATAAACCACCAAGAGTTGATCTTCTTTCGAATAAAGTGATTTGATCGAAATATTTTTCTTGAAGTAAAGCTTTTGCAAAACCTGCACCAGTTGGACCTGCACCAACAATTGCAACTTTTTTAATTTTTTTAAAAGTATTTTCTTCGGAGATAGTCATAATAAAAGCAGAAGCAAAAAAAATGAAAAAAGAGTATATAAAGAAAAATGAAACAATAAAAAAGAGTATATAAAGAAAAATGGAACAATAAAAAAGAATATATAAAGAAAGAAGAAAAATAAAAATATAAACAGATTATTTAATGAATATATATATATATAATATGTGTAGATCAAAAGATAAAAAAAAGAAAAAAGAAAAAAAAAAAAAATATTTATGGGATGACTGATTATTGGAAGTTATTTCCTCGGGGAGGGAGAAGAAAAAAAGGGGGTGCGATGGAGGGTGATAGAGGTTAGTGCACGAGTAATTGCATCAATAATAAATAAGAAGAGAAAATAAAAAATAATTGATTGATTTTGTGTGGTGAGATTTTTAATAAGGTGATTTTATTAATATAAAACCACCACCACCACAACCCATTTAAATAAATAATTAATAAACATCTGATTTACAAATAAAAAAATTTAAAATTATTTTTTTTTTTTAAAAAAAATATGATGATGGAGGGGGGGGGTTGTCTATTGAACTTTGATGATACACAAAAAAAAAAAGATTTATCTTTTTTTCCTTATCTATAATAACATATATTCTGTTATCAAAAGATATACATATGTAAAATGTATAATAACCCCTTTTATTATTATTATTATATATTCAATTTCACAAGTTAGAGAATTTGATTTATGATGGGTAGGGTGGACAATAAGCAAATATGCAAGAGATGATAATTAAAATATATATATATATATTTATGATAAATGATAATTTTCAGATTGTTATACTATAGAAAATAGTAATGCTTTTTTTTTTTTTGCTTGCGATAAGATTAAATACTATTAATATTTTCACTGTTGATGTGATTACCTCGGGAAATTGAATTAGTAGCTGATAGTAGTAGTAGTAGTAGTAAGAGGAGGAGGAGGAAGGTGTTACCCGGGTATTAAAAACGGTGTGCACGTGTCTGTATGTAACCCGGAGAGAAGGGAGGGAAGAGAAAAAAAATTAAAAAAAAAAAAAAAAAAAAAGTATAAAAAAATGAAAAAGTTTTCAATTAATTCAATTTGTTTTTCTTCGAGAGGAATAAATATCATAAATAAAACATCTTTTGATTTATTCAATTTGAATTTCTTTGAAAATATTCAATTACATTGCTGGGAAAAAGAAAAGAAAAAAGAAAAAAAAAGAACCATCAAAGTTTATTATAAATTCCTGATTTGATTTAACTACCAAAATATAGATTGTTTAATCAATTTTTTTGCCACTAGTTTTTTCATTTCACTTTTTTTTTTTTTTTTTTTTCATTTTCATATCTTTTTTGCAATTGTCATTTTTATTTTCAATTTGAAAAAGAAAAAAATAAAATACTAATTGAATAATTATCAGCTTGTGAAGGCTTTTGTATATTTTATTCTTTTTAATTTTTTTTTCAAAATGATGAGTCTTGATTGCTGTGCACCAGTCCTAATGTTCCAATATATTGAGGAAAATTCACCCTAAGCACTTCTGATTTGAAAAGAAAAAGAAAAGAAAAACAGAATACAATTTGTATATTTAATGTATTGGATTTTAACTTGTGGTTACATTATATTTGTAGATTATTGTACTTATTGTAGATTGTTGTACTTATTGTAGATATCTATTATTTATTGTACTGATTTATTATTGTACTTGTACTTATTATAGTTGTCTATTATTCTATAGAATAAATATATTTATTGCAATCTACGTTCTGTTGACAATATATTATTGTATTTTTCTTTTTTTTTAAAAAAAAATTTCTCAACAAATTGAAAGTTTCAACTTTATTGTTAAATATGTATTTGATTGTTGTTTTCAATCTGTTTCATGTAATTACACAATTACAACCTCGTAAAATTATTTTATTGTATTTACTGCTCATGCCCAATAATAACAACTAAAAGAAACAAAATTTCATCTATCAATTAATAGAAATACAAAAAAGTTTCAAGATTTTTTTGTTTCATATATTTCCATTTCCATTTCCATTTATTTTTTGTTAAACTTTTTTTATTTTATATTTCCAATTTTACCAATTAAGTTATCAACTCCGAGACTAATTGTTTCAAAAAAAAAAAAAAAAAAAAAAAAAAAAAAGCAAATTTTAAAAAGAAAATTGAATCAAAAATGGAAATACAATTTTGATGTGTAAAAAAAATAATTAGAAAAAAAATGATTTGCCTTTTGAAATATATTAATGATCATCTCACACACATTCTAAAGATTATGGGTTTATAGTGATTGTCAAAAAGAAAAAAATAAAGAATAAATAATATATAGTATAATTATCAAAATGACCAACAAATAAAGGGAAATAATTCAGAATTCTAATTTTTAAATCTAATTTTATTATTATTATTGAGTGATTTTTTTTCTATAAATATTATATTGAATATTCGGATTTTAGTACCAATTCATGTCATTTTAACCAATTTTTTGTCTTAAAATTCAATACAAAAAAAAAGGGGGTGGGGGGGGGGAACCAAAACAAATTTTACAGCCAAAAAAATAAGGTGGGAAGAAAAACCCCAAAAATCATCTAAAATTATCATTTATATTAATATTAATTAATTATGATAGTGATTTACGTCATTTAATCTTATTACTAGAAAGAGAAGAGAGAAAAGAAAAAAAAAAAAAAGGAATACCTAATCGTATTATGTTACTCAATACATGGTAATTAATTCGTATTTGGATCTCTTATTTATTAAATTATAATTACTTGCTGTAGAAAAATTACTCATAAAGGTAATCTTGATATTACAAACGAACCAACTTGAAATTGAATATTATATATATATATATATATATATACTACTATATAATAATAATAAACCTATAACTAACAAGTTTATATATCCTATTTATGAATATTACTTTGATTATTTCACATGATATTTGCATCGAAATTATTTGAAAGAAAAAAAAAAAATATTTTCATTTCATATTTAAATTAGTTACCGCTAAAAATGATTATACGCTTAACTAATAAATAAACTGTAAATCAATTATTATTGAACGACTATTTTCAAAAATAAATACCAATCTTGAAATATTCTTTTGAGACTTAATATAATTGTACCAATAATAATAGTCCTTGATTAAACTACAGCAACCCATCAATTATTTATTTTTTTTTTTCTGTATGACATAGAAGATCTACAAAATTGTTATTATATAGAAATCCTAACAAATTTTGATATCATTATTATACAATATTACAATAAAAATCTAATTTTTTTTTTTTTTTCCTTGAAAAAAAAAAGTAGTACTACATTGGACTACTACAATAAAATATAATAAAAATAAAAATAAAATAAAAAAATAAAATTTCCAGGAACAAATTAACTAAAACCTTGAATAATTAATTAGACATACAAAAAAGTTTGGTTCAATTTTAAAATACAGCAAAATAAAAAAGGGGAAAAAAAAAAAAAAAAAAAAAAAAAATTGGAGATGAAAATTTAAATCATTTTTTTTTTTAAAGAATTTTCTTTTTAATTTATTCTATTCTTCTAAATAACAAGTAATAATAATAAAAAAAAAATGATTCAAAAAATACCTATTATGCAGTATGTGTGTGTGTGTGTCTCTGATATATTTTTTATTTTATTTTTATTTGCTTTCAAAAGTGAAGAGCAAAAAATAAAGCAAATTTTACTGTTTTTAAAAAAAAAAAAAAAAAAAAAAAATAAATAAAAAAATAAAAATAATCATACATTAACAACAATAAAATATAAAATACAAAATGCAACAAAAAAAGACAATAGGGAATTTTTTTCATTCATTTTTATTTTTGTTTATTTTATTTATTTATTTTTTTTAGTATCATATGTACATCTATTGTCCATAATTATTTATATATAAATCCCTCTCTTTCCCTTTCCTCTCTTCATTTTTGCTTTCATATACAATAATAATTAAATAATTTTTTTTAAAAAAAAAAAAAAAAAAAATTTTTTTTCTCTCCTTCTTGACATAATAATCATGGCAATCGATAAATCACAAATTAAACCAGCAACTACTTGGAGGCTTGAAAGAGCAAGACAAAGAATGCAACAAATACAAACCCAAAAATCAGAAGATAATACAACAACAACAACAACAACCCCTTCAATACCTCAACAACAAGAAAAACCCCAATGGAAAGTCCAATATCAAGAAGAAGATTCAACCATAAATACTACTACAACAACAAATAATGATTTGATTTCTGAAAGAAGAACATCAACTCATAGTTTTACTAAACTTATACCTGGAGGAAACGGCACCACCGTTCATCTTCAAAATGAACATAAAGTCCGTCATGATTCAACTTTTACCGTTTATAGTGATGCTTCAGACGGATTTAGCTTTGATCAACCTAAAAATGAAGAAGATCATTCTCCTGCTTCAAGTACAACTAGTAATAGTCATGCCAAAAATGATTTAAGAGTAGACCCTATCATTCCAAGAAGTAATACTACATTATCTTCAACTTCAACAATTAATTAAATTTCATATTTGGACTTGGGAAAAAAAAAAAAAAAAAAAAAGTAATATATTGGATATGAGATTCCTCCAAGGTTCACAATCAAAATGGTGCTTTAATTATTATTCTCGGTTGGGTATTTTTTTTTTTTTTTTTTTTTTTTTTTTTTTTCATTTTATTTTGCTGTATTTGTTTTCATTATTCTAAAAGCTGGTTATATCATTCATGTTTGCTTTTTTTTTTTTTTCTCCTCCTCGTTCACTATTTTTTTTTTTTTTTTGCAACTATACTCAGAGATGCTCAGAAAAGTAAAAACGAAGCAAATGAATATTAAAAATATCTTTGATTTATGTATGATCTTTAATTTGTTTTTCATTCTTTTCTCTATTTCTCATTTTTTTTTTTTTTTTTTTTCTTTTGCTTGATTTTATTGTTTTGCCTCATTTTGTTTTCATTTCATTTCGTTTTCATTTTTAATCATTGTTTTTTTTTTATTATGTTGTTCCATTTATCCTCCTCTCTCTGTTTTTGTATTATATTCTATATGTATATAAATGTTATCAAATTCGACATCTTATTGTGATTGCTTACATTATGCCTCAAATAAATCCTTGTAAAAAAAAGATCGCCGATACCTTCTTGAGGTCAGGGGTTTGTTGTTTATACATATATTTTTTGCTAATCTTTGTAGTTTAACTGAAACTAAATTTTATTATTATTTTATTATTATTTTATTATTATTTTATTATTATTTTATTATTATTTTATTATTATTTTATTTTATTATTTTATTTTATTTTATTTTATTTTATTTTATTTTATTTTATTTTATTTTTTTTGTTTCAAAATACTCTGCAATAAATATTCATTTTGTAATTTTTTCCTCAATATTTGATTGATTTACTTTGCCGTTCGTTGTTTTTTTTTTTTTTTTCACTTCTTGTTGCTTTTAATACATTATGCATACGTATTTTTACAGATTGTTACATTATTTATAATTGGCCCCCCGGGAGGCAGGCCTCTTAAAGAGATGAAGAAGAAGAAGAAGAAGATCAGATAGATAGATGTATATATATGCACATATGAAATATACGTTTACAGAAACTTGCATGGAGCATTATAGACAGAATATAATATAACATATTATATGTATAAAACTATATCAAAACATATAATAAATAAATAAATAAATATATTTACGAAGAAAAGATTTTTTGTTTTGCCAAGTGTATCATATTGTACTATTTCTTGGGAAAAAAATAAAAAAAAAATTTTTTTTTTTTTCTTCTTCCATTTACGAAAGTATCTATTATAATAATAATTTGTCAACAAGTTGATAGCAGATTGTTGATCCTTTTAATTATTTAAAAAAAAAAAAAAACATATAAAATTCCAATACTAATAGAAATGCTGGACATAATAGGAAACCTATGCATTTATATTTGACAACTCAAATATTACAATATATTATACTATTATTTTAAAAAAAACAACACAATCCACAGGGGTGGAGGGTCACTTTATTAATATTCTTGGCTGGAGGGAAAATGAAAAAAACAATAAATAAGAGACATTGTTGAATTAAAAAAATTGCCTTTTGAAAATTGTGTACCCATCTTCATTAATGGTTTTTATATTTATATGTGTTGTCGAATAACCGGTTTTTCTGTAAACAAAAACTTTTTAGTGAAGCGTAATAAAAGCGTAAAAAAACTATATATATATAGATTGATCATAGAAAATCTTTTCCGCAAAAATAATAGCACTCAGTATGCATGATTAGTTGTTATGGGTACCAAAGAAGATGAAATATTTATATATAAGAAAAATAAAATATAAACAATATACATATATAAAAACATTTGATTGAATTTTTTTTTTCATCTATGTAACGACATCTAGAAAAAAAAAAAAAAAAAAAAAATACTCTTCAATTATTAATAAATTTCTACGCTGTTTATTCTTACGCTTCACTAAAAGTTTTTGCTTTTTTTACATTTTAACAGAGAACCCACCCTTTGATTTAAAATCCAGACTCCAGACTCCGCGGATAACATGGGCCTAAAGGCTACAGCCTCACATATGTGAACTGTATATCCCTACAATTTCATCCATCTCAGTTTTTTTTTTTTTTTTTCCAAATTGTTTGAAAATATTCAAACGAGGAAGCAAAAGATCAAGTAAAAATATCTCCACATTGAGTAGTTGAAAAAAAAACCCCAAAACTTTGTCTTTGAGACTATATATATATGTATATTATTATTATTAAATAAAATTTTCATGACTTAAGAATTTTCGAATTATTGTCATATTGATAAAAGAAATTTTCAATCAAATCATTGATTCCTTCAACTTTATAACCAATAGGTATTATTTTAATCATCAATGGCATAATTTGTCTAATTTGTTTATATTTTATCATAATTTGTTCTTTCTTTGAACAACTTTTGAAATTATCCAATAAATCATTTAAACCTTTAAGTGAAATTATGATTTCAAGTTTTTGAATCTTGGATAATGGAACATCACTAGCAAATGATTCTGTACAAATAAATCTTCTCAAAATAAATGCAACACGAATTATAAATAATGGGAAAATTTTCAATGATAATATGATTTTAGAATTCATTTCATCATTCAAACATTGTTCTTTTGTTGTTGGTAATTTTGATAATTCAATTAAATCATTCAAACAAATTAATCTAATTTTATATCGATTTATGAATTTTGCAGATTTAAATAATGGTATATGATTATTAAAATCAAATTCAACAAATTTTTTAATAATAAAATCATTATTATCTCCTTCAAGTAAAATTAATTCAATTTCATCTTTTTCATAAACAAATGAATATTCTAAAATATAACTCACAAAATTATCTAATAATTTCTCAGAAAAAGTTTTCAATGAAATTTGAGGTGCAATTATTTTTTTCAATTGATTTAATACATCAATATTAAACATTTCATATTCAACATTATTACTATTGATTGTTAAGGTTGTTTTATATATTTCAACAATTAATTGCCATAATTTGATCTTATATTCATCAAGAATTTCTCCTTCATTATCTTCACGAATAATTTTCGTTATTGGTTTCAAAATTATCAAAATAATTTCAACACATTCAACCCATAATTCTTTAATACTAGTGGTTGAATTATTTTTCATAGATAAAATATCTTTATTATTATCCGTTTTTTTTTTCGTTTTTTTGGATTGTAATATACCTTTGGCATTCAATTTAATTGGTTCTAAAAGTGAAGCAATCAAATTAATAACACATTGATTTTGTAATAATGGTTTGAAATCTTTAATATTTTCAATTTGTGATTTCAAAATTATAACCGAATAATAACTTAATGAAACAAAACTGGCAATTTTAGTGTCCCGAGGTAAATTATTTTTGATTAATTGCTCTTTGATTCTCCCTCTGGTAGAAAAAGGTAATACAACATTGGCTATCAATTGTAAACATACTTCACTTTGAATTTCAATATCATTATTATTATTACTAATCAATTGCAAATTATCTAATACAGATTTTTGTAAATCAGTTGGATAAACAACATCATTGAAAAATGTTGGTAATATTGGATATTTAACTGCACAATTCAATAATTTCAAAGATTTTTTAATTTTTTCATGGTCCATAAATCCATTGATCATTTTAGTTAATGGAATAAATGATTTCATTAATGATGTTAATGATTCTTGATAATTTTTGTTCAAATATACAATATAAGATACACTCCTATTAGCCCAAAATTCAAATAATAACTCAACAATTTCTAAAGGCATAACTTTATCATAATTAGCAAATGGAATCAATAAATCATTAAATGCATTATATAACTTCAAATCACAATTTGTCCATCCAAGTTTCAAAATGTCTTCAAAATAATTGATCAATCCTTTCCAATATTTAAATGCCAATAATTCATTAATCATATCAAAATCAGAAAAATAATTCGTATAAAATTTCACAATCCCATTTATTATCAACGTTTCAGTTTCTGACCATTCATCTTTTATTATTGTTAATTCATCCCAATTCTTTGTATTTAATTCCTTAGGTCTAACATCAAATAATGAAGAAATAACAATATTATAACATAAATCCCAAGAGGTTAAATGTTTCCCATGTGAATCAAGTATCCGGAAAAATGTTTGTATTGAGCCATTACGGACCTGATCTCTTGGATTATTGGAAATTTCAACAAGAATTCTTAATAAATATATCCATAACCCAATATATGCTACAAATTTCTCTTCATCAGAACCATTTTCTTCATTTTCAAGACCATTTTCCACTAAATCAGTCAAATCTTCATTTGTTTTAACAGTTTTCATTAATAATTCATTAGATTTGCCATAATTTTCTTTTTGTACATTGTTATCTAACAATTCTCTAATATAATCACTAATTTGCCAAAAATAACTTATTGCACTAAAAGAAATATTGATATCATAATCTTGACTAGTGAATTTATAAACAGATTTAATCAATCTTTTTGTGATATTTACTGGTAATGTTGTCAAAAAATCATTTAATATTAGTTGTAAGATCTCAAAACTTAATTTGGTCAATTCTGATTTTTTATCAAGTAAACCATAACTCGCATTAGAATCTGATAATTTTCTCAATTCTTGCAGCAGTTGTTGTTTCAAATCACCAAATCTAAAAAATTCAAAAGATAAATCAATGATTTGAAAAACTAAGCCCCATGAATTCTTATCAAAATATATACCAAACATATCTAACAAATCTTTCAAAGTTTCTAAACATTTGGAAATAATATCAAATTCACAATTTATAACAGAAGCCCCAACTATCATTATCAAACTATTTTGATTATTAACCTTGTCTTGCTCTTCTCTTTCACTCATAAAATTGATATTATCTTTCTGTTGAAGTGAATTAATCCTGTTTAACAAATCATTTAATGATTTAATCAATTTAAAATCAACACTTTTATATTGTTTTTCTTGTGAAATATGCAAAGGTTTGTTTTCTCCATTACCAAAGGCCTCTTTTGAAACATTTTTTAAAATATCAGTGAAAATATTATTGCTTTGAATTCTAAAATTTGATATCAATGACCGATTATTACAAAGCTCAATTAAATAGTTGAAAACAATTTTAACACTATTCAAGTTATCATTCTCATTAATTGCTAAATCAAAGTCATTATCTTCAGTAAATTCAACTAAAAATCTCATTGAATTGATCTTAGCAAATGTACCAATTAGTTCCAAAAAATATTGCTTATCATAATAACATAAATATAACTCAAAATCTCTAAGTGGTGTAATTATTCTATCTTTTTTTGAATTCTCCAAATTTAAATCTTCAATTGATAATGGTTGAGTGACTTTAAAGATAATTTTTTCAAACATTTGCCTTTCCGTTTCTTTTGATTTTTGAACGGAAATTAAAGAGTCAGATAAATCAATTAAATTTTGAAAAACCATTGAAATTGATAGTAAAGAGTAATCCTTGGATGTTTCAAATAATTTTCTAATGGAATTTTGTATAATCTGAATTTCATTTGACTTAATCACTGGCAAAGTGCCATATTTATTCTTTTGATAAATAAATTTTTTATCCACTGTTTCAGAAGGCCCATTAATATAATAATTTATCCATTGTAATGTTATGAATATTTTTTTCCAACTAGCCCCTAATGAAGATCCTAAAGATATGCCTAAATTTATTAAAGCCCTCAAGGTTATTAAGTGCCTTGAATTGATGTAACGCGAATGCAAAATCAATACATTTTGATTGCCATTATTAGAACCATGAAATAAAGAACTGTTAGGACCTGAAGCAGCATTGCTGATTGTATTAGCCAAAGAACTAAGATTTTGATTTATATTACTGGCATGTGTGGTAAACTTAGAACTTAAACTTCCAAATAATGATACACCAAAAGATTTAGATTCTTTCCCAGTTAAAGAGCTATTGTCCTGCAGTGATAACTGTTGTTTTCCAGATTTTTCTACATCTAATTCTGGCCTGATGATTTCACTGCTAGCTCTTGGTGTATTCCCTGAGAGTCCATTTATGCCTTCATCACAATTATTAATTGATGAAATTGCAAACAACATTATTATATCATCTCTAGTATGATTTAAACCTAAAATTCCTGATGAATAGCATAGTTTTTGTAATGAGCGGATGAGATTATGAAAACATTCGTTTGATAATTTGGAATACAAAAATACTTCAAATGTTGACAATAAAACTTTGTAATTCTTTTCAATAATAGCCTTAGAAATCAAAACTTCAGATCTAACAACCTCTGATTCAATAGTATCCGTATTATCTAAAAATTTGACTTGTTTGCGAGGACTTGTTGCCGAAGTATTTGCTTCAGCGAATGAAAGATCCATCACATATTTTCCAATACCTTCGACAAAATAATTAAAACATGATAAAACCAAATAATAGAGATAATTTTCAGGAACTTCTGGTGGTTCAGTTTTATCTAACATTTCAATATATTGGATTTTTTCTAATGATCCATCAATGACAAATTCTGGAGTTGAAATGACTGAGACTAATGGCTGCGGTTGTTTTGTGGTGGATTGATTCAATGCATTTGGTGGAGTAACATTAACATTCTTTGGTGTACTAGATATAGGTGGGTGTAGTACAGCACGACATTTCATCAACTTTCTTGATTGAGGTGTGTTAATCAAATAATAGGAGTTTATTAAAAAATCATTCAAGACATGTTTTCTATCATCATTATAATCATATTCTTTGAAAACTTTTTCTATTAAATCAAAATCTTGAAATATTCCATTGAATATTTCTAATATTAAAATTCTTTTCCATAAAGGTGACTCAAAATCACTCAATAACATATGATTTAATAACGAAATAACGATCTCACATTCAATTTTAAGAATATCCAAGTTCTTTCTAACCAATAAGTAAATTATTCTGGAAATTCGAACTACTACTGAGAACTCTTTATTTGGAATAGATAAAGATCTAAGGAAAATTGGCGTGATTCTAAATCTCAATAAATATCCTAGCTCAACATGCTTTATGAATACAGAGGTAAAATTACTCAATATTGACTCTATCAATTCCAACAAAAAAGTTTCTGTCAAATAATTGAATTGTAAAAACTTTGGTTTATGATGCTCAATTAATGAACATAAATCATCAAATATTCTATAACAATCATAAACATTATCTGACACCTGAATTTTTTGGCGGTTATCGATCTCAACTAAATGGCTCTTGATGACATCTTTCTCGTCTAACTTATCTTCGTCATTAACTTTGTCAAAAATAAAAATGATCAATTGTTGTAAAGTTGCAGCAGCTGTGTTCACTACTACAGCTGGCTTATTGGGTCCTTGTAACACTGCACATATAAATAATAATTTAGAAATCAATTTATCATTCACCTTGTCCCCAAAGGCCTGGTATATTGTGGGTAACAATTGTAATATTTTCAATTGAATCTCAAGAGGTAAATGACAAGCTTCAATCAAGGAATCCAAAATATTTTCTAGTGATCCTATTGGTAAAGCACGAGCAGAGATCAATCTTTGAAGACAATGAATGGCTATTGTACTGAACTTTGCATTTCGTGATTGACAAGATAACATAAAAGGAGTGAAAAAGCTTGCTTCTCGGGTAATCTCATTAAGAAATTCTTGCTCTGTTTGTTTTTTGGAATCATATCGTTTTAAAATATTTAATGAATACTCTGTAGCGTGTTTAATTTCGCTATTTCTTCTCCGTGATTCAGAGATCAAATTGGAAAGATCAGCTGAAATGGCCGCTACGACTGACATCCTTCAAAAAAAAAAAAAAGACAACAATAATAATAGTAATCACTATTGCTAACTCGCTCTCACAAACTCTGACACACTCGCTCTCTCTCACAAATACCACGAGTTATTTTTAATTAAATCTTGATTGATTTGTTGAATCATAGAAATATTGATTATTTGTTGTTTTTTTGCTTTTTTTTTTTGCTTAAATGATCTATTCTTCTTGGGCTTTGCTTAATTAAACGTGTGTTTTTCTCTCCCACATAGTACATCTTCTCTCTCTAGTGAAAATCACGTGCCTTGTATTTTCTTGAGTAGAAGATTAGGTAATTGGAATAATCGCTTTGCTATCGAGCTTAGAGAGTTTTTCAAAACCACCGAAAAATGTAAAAGAAAAAAGGCACTGGTAAGCGCGCTCCCCTTTCCTGGCCACCATAAGAGTAAAACGCTTTTTTTTTTTTTTTTTTTTTTTTTTTACAGGGAAAAGCTGGTATGAGTGGTGGGTTAGGGTTGGGTGGTTCAACTAAGGCTCTGGCGATATTATCCTTACAAAATCTGCTGTATTTTGTATTATTTTGCTGTTTTTTTTTTGTTTTTTTTTTTCATATTAGAAATTTCTCCCACCATAAAAAAGCCTTAACATTCTGGTGATTTTTCTTAAGTGTGAGTTCACCAGGACATTTTTCGGTGGTTTTTAAGTAGGCTTCGTTGGAGCTACACAGTCCAAAATTCAAAGTTGTAGGCTCTCATTACCATATTTGGAATAAAATAACTATTTTGGAGGTTTTCACCCCTATTATTTATGGGGTTATTTTTGAAAAAAATTCAAAATTGTTACAACGCAAGCAACTGCAATGAAAAAAAAAATAACCCCCCATTTGGAATAGAAACCAGATCCCACCATAAATATTTCTTTCCCAAATATGCGCATAGATGAGTATTGCAGAACACCGCAGAAAATTCTCACCAGATGTATACATATTGTAACAAAGAGTAGTGAGAGTGATCTATATGACATGATGGTTGGTTGGGTGGTTGCCATTCTTCTATTATAACTACATAAGCTCTAAGCATTCTTGTTTTTCTACTTCATTTAATGTGATTTCTATTTCTCTTTTTCCTATCATCAAAATTCAATAGCAACTGATTTGATTTCAAACAAATATAACATAATTTTTTTTCTCAAATAAATCTCATTCACAATGGTCACTATTGGTATCAACGGTTTCGGGCGTATTGGCCGTCTTGTTCTTAGAGTCGCTCTTGCTAGAAAAGATATTAAAGTGGTTGCTGTTAACGATCCATTTATCAGTGCTGAATATGCTGCTTACATGTTCAAATATGACTCCACTCACGGTGGTTACAAAGGTGAAGTCAGTGCCGGTGACGATTACTTGATAATCGATGGTCAAAAAATCACTGTCTACCAAGAAAGAGACCCAGTTAACATCCCATGGGGTAAAGAAGGTGTTGATATCGTTGTTGAATCCACTGGTATCTTCACCAAACTCGATGGTGCTGACAAGCATATCAAAGCTGGTGCCAAAAAAGTTGTCATCACTGCTCCTTCTGCCGATGCTCCAATGTTCGTTGTTGGTGTTAACCACACAAAATACGCTGGTCAAAACATTGTTTCCAACGCTTCTTGTACAACTAACTGTTTGGCGCCATTGGCTAAAGTCATCAACGATGTTTTCGGTATTGAAGAAGGTTTGATGACCACTGTCCACTCTATCACCGCCACTCAAAAAACCGTTGATGGCCCATCTCATAAAGACTGGAGAGGTGGTAGAACTGCTTCTGGTAACATCATCCCATCTTCTACTGGTGCCGCTAAAGCTGTCGGTAAAGTTATTCCAGAATTGAATGGTAAATTGACCGGTATGTCAATGAGAGTTCCAACTGTTGATGTTTCTGTGGTTGACTTGACTGTCAAATTAGTAAAACCAACTACTTACGATGAAATCAAAAAAGCCATCAAATCTGCTTCCGAAGGCGAATTGAAAGGTGTTTTGGGTTACACTGAGGATGCTGTTGTTTCCACCGATTTCTTGGGTGATGTCAGATCTTCTATTTTCGACGCCTCTGCCGGTATCATGTTGTCTGAAAAATTCGTCAAATTGGTTTCTTGGTATGATAACGAATATGGTTACTCAAATAGAGTTGTTGACTTACTTGAATACGTTGCTAGCCATTAAACCAATTTGGACCCATATGCTGTTCCTTTTTTGAAAAAAAAAAGATCATGAAAAAAAAAATTCATCAAAATGATCACGCTCATGACTGTTTGCTTTTAATTGTTACTCTTTCTTTATGTATTTTACAAAATAAAATGTCCTTTTATAAAAAAAAAAAATTGACTTGTAATTGTAAACTTGTAACATCTCCCATCTATATCGTGCCGACTTGTGAAACCTTAACATTATAATAATCCACAGAAATAGTAACCAGCACGAAGGTAAGTAAGCTAGTTACCAGGTGTAATGTTATTTTGATTTTCTTTGGAGAATTAATAGGAACTTTTACTTTCTGATATGGAATCCAAAGCAACAAAAATGAAAAGATTAATGCCTTTATAAATTTTCTCGTACTTGTTGTTTTGCAAACTACAGAATCAATGATGGTTTTTAAAAAATAGAAACATGAAAACAAATTGATGCAAAAAAAAAAAAAAAAAAAAAAAAATAACTTGAAAAAAAAGTGAATAATAAATATCTAAAACATCTAATTCTAATAGTGATGTAAGAATATATATATATAAGAAAAAAAAAACGAAAAGAATTAAAAAATGATAATAATCAAAATACATAAAGTTGCTTATTCTGTATTATTTTTGTAACAATATTATCACTTTTAATTATGAATTCAAATGCAATTAATTGATTATTTAAAATCATATGACGACTGTGATCTGACCTGCAATAAATTGTTGTCATGATCCATAGAAGCATCAACCAATTTATCATCACTTTTATCACTCAAAGGATTCCAAACTTCCCCTGGAACAGCTAATTCAACATCCCTTTTTCTATCTCTCTCAAACTCTCTCCATCTCTTCATCACAATATGAGACGCATCAAAATCACCAACTTCATCTTCATGGCCTTTATCACCAACAACTTTACGTGTTTCACCCCAACTGAAATCATCAAATTTCCAGTAAGCATAAGCTGGTAAAATAAAATTCCAAATTGGCAACGCAAACAAATAAACTAACATCCACAAGAAATAGGATAATCTAGTGATAGTTACAACAATTAAAAGAGCAGGCAACCCAAAAACCACAGCCAACAAAACTAATGTTAAAATCGGTGTTGGTTTAGAAACAATCGCGAAAATAATGACATAAAAAGTAAAAACAATAGCGGCCGGTAAGACCAAGGTACCAATTAATTCAATAAAAACGACAAATTGCATAGAGAAACAAAAGGCACCACATAAGTCTTTCACAAGCACCAATTCCATTAGATTATGCACGGTAGAGTTGATCCAACGACGTCTTTGAGATAGCAAAATTTTAAATTGATCTGGAACTATTGTTTTACAAGCAGCTTTGGCAATGAAAACTTGCTTTCTTTTTGGAAAGGTTCTCAACATTAATGTAGATAAAAATCTATCTTCACCCAACAACAACAAATTCTTTTTATGCAAAGTATCAACAACATTATCTGAGTATCTTTCAACAATATCAGGGTTAGCTAGAATCGGTACCCAAAACCCATTATTTCCTTTTGGAGCTTTGATTCGATACATGCAAAAACAACCTGGCAAACAGGTAACACAACCAAAAACACTTTCAAAAGCTTTAGCCTGATGATGAGAAATAAAATATTCAAACACTTGAATAGCAGTAGTAAAAGATGAGCCTTTGTTAGAGATTTTTGTTTCGCCACATAGACCCATAACATCTGTATCTGTAACCATAGTAGCAATCATATGGGTGAGACAATCTGGAAATACTTTTGTATCTGCATCAACCATCAAAACCGTTTCATACATGTCAGCCATGAGACCTGTTAACATCCAGATGTTTCTTAGAATTTCGAATTCCAACCTTGTCATTCTTTCATTAAAAGTGACTTTTCTTAAAAATGACATCAAAATAATTTGAGAATCTCTCTTACCTCTATTTCCTGGTTTCGACGCATTTTGCTCAGCCTCTGAGCCACATTTAACAATACAAATCATTGGGACTCTTTGCTGTTTGTCTTTTGGAACAGTTTCTTCATTGTATTTGTAGAAACCAGAATATATTTTCGCTTTGTTATGTCTTTTACTTCCTGAAGCAACAGCGACATAGGAATATGGCTCGACATCTTCCTCTGCAATAACAAAATCACTCATCATACTGATAACAATGTCAGAAGTATATTGATCATTACCAGAGCCTTTAATTAACCCATCACAAATGACAAGTAATAATTTATGGGAATTTGGATAGTCTGTAGTAGATAATGAGTCTAATGTAGTTCTCAAACCTTCCTCGTCTTCAGAATAACATGTGACTAAGCAAATATTGTGGGCCAAAGGGTATCCAAACGGTTGATAAGTGACTGCCGGTTGTGGAACCACTTTTGAGGAGACCAAATCCTGAGAAAGAGTGTTAAAATACATATCATCAGACTCATCGAATCTTGTTGTAGATTCAAAAGGATTGAAAATAGTAGTATTAGACTGTGATAATCTTGAATTAGCATAAAATGGCTTCAAATTGTCTTGAGATCTTGAATTAGGTAGTTGATTAACTCTATTTTGATTCTGTAAAGCCATAGAGGTCATGTTAGACTTTTTATTTTGCGATTCATCATGAGCATCTATCAATTGATCAAAATTACCTAAAGAAGACATTCTGGAATGTCTTTTACTGAAAAAGCTTACTCGTGAATTACGATTGTTATAATCAGCCCTGTACTTTGGTGCGACAGATTTAATAGGACCTTGAGAATTAATGTTTTCTGACCAATCTTCAATTTCATTCAATCTTTTATTCATAGTAGCAATATTTTCAACTGAAGCACCTTGTTTTGGAGATACTATCCATCTGAAATAACAAGCAACAACAAATTTAGAAACAACGATAGATAAAATAAATGCCAACAAAGTATAAAGCATGATATCTGAAGCAATGCAACCAATTGTCTTAGAATCGATGGTTCCGACTTTTATGATTTCTTGCAAACATTGTCCTACCTTCTTACCTTCTGAGGAAGCAAACATGATGCTAATATCTTTACCTTTAAGTCTGCTGTCTGATTTCAATTTGTCGAAAACTGATGGATATTCAAGGTCTGTATATTGGATCCAATTTATTAAGCTCAAGTCCAACACATTACCATTATATACCACTAAATTTCTTGAAGAATTTTTGATATCATCCCAAGTGAAATAAACATCACCACCAGCTTTCAAGCTATAATAATCTTCACGAGCTTGAGCTTGAGTGTGACAAGCCCATCCGCTATAATACTGTTCAGTAAAATTCACTGCAGATGACCCATCTTGTGCAAACAATCTACATGGCATATACCAAGCAACTTCATCACCAGATTTTGGAATTGTACAATTGTCCCTTGGCGTGATTAAACCTTTACAATTACCATTGACATTTTGAAAAAGAAAAGAACCATCCATACCTCCAGCATTCACAGGAGGATATAAAACATTGGAACCTGCTGGGATTCCTTCAGCAGCTGGATGCTGAGATGTTGTCAAATCGAATGCTTGGCCATTAATAATAAGGTATCCAGTACTAACTTCATTGTTTCTTATTTTAGTTGGTGGACTTTTGCAAACTGTTCTTGTGAAACCAAACACTAGAAATGCAACTATGGCACCAAGGTACAAAATCATGGATATAAAACCTATTTTTTCTCTCCAAGCAGTTTGGCGCTCTTTTTTAGGCATTCCAAATAATTTCAATAAAGGAGCAGGAGCCCAAAAAGTAATGATACTACAATATATCAACCAAACCCTCATTGTAGCCGTCTGTTTAGCAGCCTCGACCTTAATTTTTTTTATGTCATTAAAACTAGAACCCCCATAATTTAATTTTTTTCTTTCATCAACATCATCTTCTGAATCATCATGATAATCGGTGACATTTCTATCAATTTCATCATTCAATCCATAAATTTCTGTACCGCCCATTGGAACTTGATAGTCATAGGCGGTATCAGCATTATTAGCTTTCATATTTTCAAGTGCAATATCATTTTCCTCGGCACTTTCTGCTAGAGAATGTCGGATTGAATTCGAAGTTTTAACAGACTTTTTAGATAAAGTTCTTCGTACTTCACTCATAACTGGATTAGCACCTGTTGTTGAATCCTGGATATCAATGTGGTCAGCTTCTCTGGTTGCGACTTGGTTGTAGTAATAATTAGGATGGTTGGAGTCCATTTTAGCTCTTCCAGGCTTCACCAAAGATTTCTTCCTTGAAACATTTGCATTAATTTCCGGATCATACAGATCGTTATAAATGCTTTTTGTTGGGCTTGACATTGTCTTGCTGTAATTATGAGTAAGCTTAACTTTGATTTAAAAAATCTTCTACTTTTTTTTTTTTTTTTTTTTTTTTTTGTATACTCTTTTTTTATTTGTGTATGGTCTTTTTTCTTTCGTAGCCTGATGAGGAATTAGACAAATGGCTGCAGAAAAAGAGAGGAAAAAAAAAAAAAAAAAAAAAAACAAAGAAAATTAAAATACCAGAAATCAGAAACTCAAAACTTTGATTTCAATGATATTAGATTATCAAGTTATATGAATCAATGGTGAAAATTGTGACAAAAAATGGAAACAAACTAATCCCGTTAAATAAGTTTTATTTTCTTGTTTGATCAGAAAGAACGTAACCCTCTAATGCTCATCTAGGAGGAAGAGACAATAAAATTAACGAAGGTAAAGTGGTGATCTTATGAAATTTAATGAATATCCCTGAAAAGAGAAATAGTAAGGAATATGATCGAGAGAAAGTAAAAATAGTTTTTTTTTATTTTTTTTTATTTTTTATTTTTTTGGATGCAAAAACAAGTTGTTTTTTTTTTTTTTTCAATTTTGATCTCTGTTTGGAAAAACTTAATATTTTTGCGTCAATGTTTAGTATACGCGCTGTACTAATTGTTACGGTAATCTCACAACTGTCGCTCGCTTTGGCAAAAGTGATACATGTATGCGTATCTTATTCGCGCTAATTTCCAACATAATTTCATAAGCATATCGGGTAATATTATTTTTCTGACTGATGGATGTAACCGTTTTTGATTTAGCTGATATTTTTTCGGAGATGCAGTGTTTTTTTTCCAGTGAGCTCCAATTCTAGAAGCTATAGAATTGTCAGATAGTATTGCGGCGATAGAAATAATTTAGTTTAACGGATGAAGAATGTTTTCTATTAAACTTCAAATTTACAAAAGTTATTTAAAGTTGAAATCAGTTTATATTTTTTCTGTTTTTGATATCGTGATGAAAATTAGCTAAGTCAAATAAAAAAAAATTAGCGAATGTGGCGAAAAAATAAGGGCCGAGCAGGGAATTGAACCCTGGACCTCTCGCATGCTTGTGATTAAGGTTCAAATTAACTTGAAAATTTACCCAAAGCGAGAATCATACCGCTAGACCACGCGGCCTTATTTTACAAAATTTTAGAATATTGAATGGAAATTGGCATTTGATTCGCCTTAGAAAAAGTTTCATTACTTTTGTTTCCCTATGAGATAGAACTGATTTCCTTTTTTAGGTTTTTTCCCCTTTAGTGTATAATTTTTTCATTTAATGTACTACTTTTAGTATAGGTAAAAAAAAATTTTTACAAAAATTGGTGTCCTTGTTAGGTTTTCCCCTCTATTTAATATAGTTAGTTCATAAATATACGAATCTAGAGAATGTGAGAAAAAAAAAATTAGCAACAAAATTTCAATAATATACAATTGCTTCCAAATTAAACTATCACCATTCCCTGGCTACATGTTTTGGTTAGTTATAAAATTATATTTCATGACGATGAGGGAATCACTTTATCATTAAGAAGTTTCCTCATAAACCTGTTCCATTTGACCAAATATGAACGTACATGGCTATCATCATTGTTTAATACTATTAAAACCAAAGATCGAAATAACAGAGTTTAAATCTTAAGAGATGATAAAAGAGTGAATATAATCAGAGCACATTTACAGCAAGATTTATGGACTGAACTATGGCTTGATATCAATAGCGAGCGAATCAATAATCTAAATTTATTTCTGAGGGAATTGGATCGAAGGAGGGATCATTTAATGCATCACTCTTTAAGATCCAACTGAGACACTTTGGTCTCTATGGTTATTAGATATTTTTGATTTTTGATTTTGATTTTCTTTTTTTTGTTTTTTCCTTCTTACTTGGTCCTTTTCAAGAACCCTCACTTCTATTTTATATCACCTTATTTTGATTTATTATTTTGATTTTATTTGATTATACTTGTGGGTTTTGTATCATTGATACATTCGTTAATATTAATATTAATTCTACCATTGATTTCTGTGTTTAAAGAAAAATTGATCTCCTTTTTAGGTTTTCGCCTCTACTTAGTATGTAGTTAGTTCATAAATGTACGAATCATTTGAATCTGAAAAAAAAAAAAAAAAATCTATAGCTTTAGCTGGTCTTAATCTCTTAATTTTCCCATTAATTTTATCACTTTTATTCAAATTCCTATTAATTTTAATTGCCTTTCTATTTTAATTTCTTGTCACCTTATCATGTATGATTGGTTTTGTTTTATTTGTTAAATTTTTTACATCAATAACGTCGTTGACTTTTGTTTTCTTATGAGCAAAAACTGATGTTATTATTTAGTGTATAATGTAAGACTTTGACCAGTGGTTAAATATACGTATTTTGAAAGGTTAACCGTATCGCAGTAAAAAAAAAGAGTATGCTTAGAAAGTCAAACCAATGTCAAATATAATCTCCCACCTTTCGTCCAGATAAAGAGCGAAAAGTGTTTATTGACCTTTTGAAAACTTTCCTCTTTACAATGCAGTACTATTTTCACTTTATTTTTCACTAAATTTTGCCTCAAAACATAAGAAAGAAAAGAAACTGAAAATTATTTGATATGTTCTACAATAAGTACGCCGATGCTAAAAAGCCTTCATACTGATGAAAATGAAGAACACACTCAATCTAGAATATATTTTTTCATAAACGGCTTTTTATCTATAATGGCTGCCTGTTGTTCCTGAGCTTCCGTTTCTTTTTCAAATGAATCTATAAGTATTTTCCCGATAAAATTCACTAACTTTCTAATATCAGGATTTTCTTTTTTTGTATCATTTGGTGCATCAACAATCTCCACTATTTTAGAACAAAAAACTGGAGAAGACAATGAAAGATTTTCAAATTCGTAATTCTCAACAAACATTATCAAAGCAGTAAAAATATCATATTTATATTTCCCAATTCGTGGTCTAGCTTGTAGCATCAAGAATTCAAGATATTTCAATACTTGAATTGCAAATTCTTCTACCAAAAAATTGTCATCATCGTCATTAAGATTGACAAAAAGAGACCCGTCAGTAAGAATATTTAATACAAAATTCCATAAAAGCTTTCTTAGAACCAAGACAATTTGATTTGATTCATTTAATATTCTTGTGATTCTGTCTGCATTTTTCAAGTAAATTTTTAATAGTGCGATTTTTTCCAATTGGTTTACATCTGCAATTAGGTTTGGTTTACTGGAAATTTCTTGATCGACTAAATTAATTAATAGATTATTTTTTTCATCAAGAGTTTTAGAGCATTTCAATATAAGTTCAATGGAGGAATTAAACGCCGCATCGATTATGATAATTGAATCTTGAGGTTTTGTCAATTTTGGAAGATATGAAAGGCCAATTGCTACTGAATCTAAAAATGCTTTGAAAAGTCCAGATTTAGTAAAATAATTACATTTTCCTTCGCTGTTATTATTATTATTATTATTATCATTCCACGATAATCTTTCTACCACCAAATCAAGAATTCGACACCCCAATGCTTTAATATTGGCATCAGGATCATCTAAGATTTTAAAAACTAACGAGACATAAAAATTCCAATTTTCACGTAAATGGGCTTCATCATGGACAAATTGAATCAAATAATAATATAAACTTGAAATTGTTGATACTTTCTCCAAGGATTGTTTCCATTTTCTTCGATTTTCGTAGTCATCATCAATATAACCCAAACTGGGATTCAAGCCTCCAATCGATTTATTTTTTTTATAATTATCCTTTTTATTTGAATTTAAATCATTGAATGCAAAACATATCGATTCGAATAAACATGTCTTTATTTGCGATTCTTCTTCAAAAGACAGAAAATCTTGCGAGATGCTATTTAATATTTTCGAAGATATTTGATGACATCGAGAATTAGACCAAGGAGTATCTAGCATATAATGGATAGTTAAAAGTTTGAATTGGTCATAATCTGATTCAATAAATTGTTGAAATTCGATGGAAGATGAAGAATTGAATCGATTGGAAATATTTATCAAAGTTTTTTCATCATTGTTTATATTCTGTGAAAAGTTTAATTGCATTTTTTTGTCAAATTTAACATTTTCTTCTTATCATTTGGGGTGGTTCTATTTTTTATTCTTATTGATTTACTTTTGTTTAAATGTGGATGGCGTGCTAAAACCAAGTTTTGATTCTTTCTGTTTTTCCTTTATTTTTATTTTATTTTTATTTTTTATTTTTTTTATTTTTTTTCATACGCACGCAAGCGGGATGTAATTTCTTATGGTGTTTTAGAGGAACTTTGAAACTTCTATTCTTACAACAAACAGCCGCGGCTTCGTTATTATTAATTTCCTTTTCTTTTATTTTCATTTTTATTTTTATTTTCCCTAAACGTAACATCTAATATTTTAATTCTACCAAAAATGAAAAATTTAAATGAAAATAGAAGAAAAAAATAAAAATGTGATAGTGCTCTACTCATAATGCAAAATAACCATCCATTGAAAGTGGATCTAGCTCTAATAAATTTAAAGCCAATTCATCTGTAAAGTTAGTGTCTTGAAATCCCAAAAGACTCCTGATTTCATTGCCAGTGCCAGTATCACCGCCACTATTTCCATTAATCGGATTGTTGGCCCTTTGATTACTATTACTATTATTATTATTATTATTATTATTATTATTATTATTATTATTATTATTATTATTATTATTATTATTATTA
>JASTUB010000208.1:0-28204 GCA_031124825.1 Saccharomycopsis vini
GTTGTTGTTGTTGTTGTTGTTGTTGTTGTTGTTGTTGTTGTTGTTGTTGTTGTTGTTGTTGTTGTTGTTGTTGTTGTAGGTTGATATATTGAGATTGTTGAAATGCAAGTTGTTGTTGATATAGACTTTCTGCTTGTACTGGGTCACAGAGAATCTTATATAATTTGCTTGGACCTTGTTTATATTTGTCAGGTATTGGAACTGTTAAATTACTTAAATCACAAACAATATCAAGAACCTGATAAATGTTTGGTCTATTTGCAGGATTAACTTGTAACATTGCAGTTATCAAATTCTTTAACTTGTCTGAGTATCTTGGTGCTGATGGGAAATAAAAGTAAGCATTCAAAATTGCAACTTGGCCTTGTGCTTCAAAAGGAGTGGTATAATAACATAACTTATACAAAAACACACCCAATGCCCAAATATCAGATTTTTCATCTATTGGTAATCGGCGATTCAAATCCACCATTTCAGGACTTCTATATTGAGGTGTAGTTTGATGAAGTATATCTTGATATAAGATATCGAATTCTTCTTTTGTTTTTGCTGGTGGTAAAATATTACTTGTAGAGCCAAAATCACACAATTTATAATTTCTTTGGACATCAATCAAAACATTTTCAATTTTAATATCTCTATGAATTAAAACTTCTGGTAAATAATGTAAATGAGAGACTGCTAAAGAGATATCATACATGATTTTCAATATTTCAATTTCTTTTAATTTTTCTTTTAATCTTGTATTCATGAAATCAAGCAAGGATTTATTTGGGCATAATTCCATCAACACCAAAACCTCGTAACCTAATAATTGTTTATTTGAATCAACTGCTTGTAATTTGGAAGCATGAGAATCATAATATTGAACAATGTTTGGACACCCAACAACTTGCTTCATGACCTCTACTTCTTTTCTCAATTGATCTAGTCCCAGCAGATCCTTAACCAAGACTCGTTTCAAACACGCAATATCCGAGTTATTTTCAGTAGGTGATATTCTAACTTCATAAATTTGGGCAAACCCACCTTCAGAGAGATATTTCACAACAACACATTCATGACTACCAACATGTAACTTTTTTTCAGGTTTCAATTTTGCTAACTTATCCATAATGGATCAATGATCTATTTAATTATCTTTGTATATGTGTTTAATTTTTTTTTTCTCTTTACAAAAAAAATAAAAAAAAAAAAAATAAAAATAGTGAAAAACAAACTGAAACGTCACTCTAGAAGAATGAAATATATCGAATTTCTTGTGGAACAAAAGTAGAGAATCAATTGTGTAATTTCAATTCTAATTTCAATTTGTTTTTATTTTTCCAGCGAAAACTTGAAGATTAATTTTTTTTTTGAAAATCTTTAACTAATAATTCTATTTGACAATTTTTTGGATCTTTGTAAAGATGAGGGTGATTGGCTTAACCAAATCAACTTATTCTGGGCTTAGTCTTCTAAATTAAAATTTAAACCAAAAAAGCAAAAAATGAAAAAAAATATAAAAAAATTAAGAACTGAAAAATGTTAGAAAAAAAAAAAAAAAAAAATGATTAATGAGTAAATAATAATGAATTGATTGAAATGAACATACTACTAATAACATATAATATTATAGAAGTCCCCCATCACACAAAATAAAAAAAAAGGCTTTTTGAAAGAAGAGGCAATGCGATGGGGGGGGGGGGGGGGGGGGGAAGGGGGGTGTGTTTTTTTTTTTTTTTTTTTTTTTTTATTTTTTTATTTTTTTTTTTTTTTTTTTTTTTTTTTTTTTTTTTTTTTTTTTTTTTTTTTTTTTTTTTTTTCTTTCCAATTCTTCAGTATCCTCCATCGCTATTTCCTCCTAATTTTAATGTCATCTTATTAAATTTTTAACTAGTAATTATAATCCTTCTCTGTACTGCTACTACTTTGTGTATAAAAAAGCATCAAAAGTTTAAGATGGATATAGTTTACAAAATTTGACTTTCCATTACTATTATACATATATTAAAACATAATTCACCTGACAGACTTATCCATTAATTTATTAGAGAGAGGGAAATTTTTTTTTTCAATTAGCAGAAG
Source organism: Saccharomycopsis vini (assembly GCA_031124825.1). Lineage (NCBI taxonomy): Eukaryota > Fungi > Ascomycota > Saccharomycetes > Ascoideales > Saccharomycopsidaceae > Saccharomycopsis > Saccharomycopsis vini. Next base: position 2,068 of record JASTUB010000208.1, read on the forward strand.
AATCTTTGTATAATTCTTCGGCAATGTATTCTAATTGCTCCAAATTCACGGTATCTAACAATTCTATAGGTTCATTATTATCATTATCATTATTATTATTATTATTAATTTCATCATCCATAACAACATCTTCATCATCCCCCATGTTTAATTTTTCAAAAACAATGTCTGATTTTTTTATAGATTTGATAATTCCATTAAAAACATGACTCAAATGTCTAAGATTATTATGATTCAATTGTTCAGTATCAACATTTAAAATCAAATAATTCAAAAAATCATTGAACCAAATGATATTATAAACATAATATGAAGAATGTTTGCGAAAAAGTTCTCTTGTTTGTAATAAAACTTGAATGATTTTTTTCAACCCAAATCGTAAAGTATAGTAAGTATCTTCTAAAGCTTGCGTAATTAATGAAAAATTACGATATAAAGGATAAATTAATGATCTTTTGATAAGAATTTCAATCAATTTTCTCAATTTTCCCAAACTTGGCTTATTGTTGTTATTATTATTAGATACTTGATTATTGGTATTTCTTGTTGTTGAAATTTCACTGATTAAATTTTCTTGAGGAACGGTTTGAATTTTAATTGAAATTGAGTCGATTGTTGTATTGGTTTCATCATTTTGTTGTTCGTCTTCTTGATAAAATTCGTTATCTAAATAAGAAAATTGAGGTACAATTTTCCCAATCAACCAAGCAGAATCAACATTTTCTTCTCCTCCATTCATTCTTAAATTCAAATTATAAGCATACAAAATCGCCACCATTAAATAATACAAAGAACTGATATCTTTAATTTGATATTCTTTTTTCAGTTTCGGTAATTCAATCATAAGTTGTTTCAATTCTTTACTATAATTGACTTCAGGTAAAATTGTATTTTTTTCAACTCCACCATTTCTTTGTAATTCTTGTTGATGTTTGAGCCATTTAGTTTTGATTGGATTTTTCCATTGAAGAGATGATTGGAGCATTTCATAATCATAATCTTGGTCTTTATCACCATATTTTTCTAATAAATAATTGGAAACATAATAATCTTCATTAAAAGAGTAATTTTCTTTGATGTTACGTTCGGTGATTCTTTCTCCCGGACTTAATGTTCCTGGATTAGAAAGTTCATTAATATCATTAGACCCATTAATGATTGAAGTTTCAATAACTTTAGTATATAAATCATTGAACCCATAATGTTGGCTGTCTTTTGAAGAAGCAGCATTTTCTAATTGTGATTGAACCGATGTTGGATCAAAGCTTTGTTTGAATTGCCAATTGAACTCTTTACCAGTCAAACTTTCAAATTCTTCAACATGTTTTTTAATTTGATCGGTTGTTAAATTTGGATCATTAATATCAAGTTCTTCAATTAATTTCGATTTTTGGGAGGTGGTTTTTTGAGATGGTGGCGGTGGTGGGAACGATGTATCAGCGCCTTTAATTGTGGTTGAGACTTCTTTAAGTTCATCTTGATCAACTTCCATTTGACTATTGTTATTACTATTATTATCAGGAATTTTCACTTCTATAGCATTAGACATCAATTTATGAACAAATTCCAAGTTTGTGAAATTTTCTCCAAGAGTCTTTTTAGGTAAACTAATAACCAAATTTTCCAATTCCATGTCATAATTGATCTTACGTCTTTTGATTATCTCTTTACCTGTTTCTAAATCAAATTCTGGTAAATCATCTTCATTAAGCAATGGTTGATCAAATCTGAGTCTTAAATAATATGGGGAAATATAAAAGATAAATAAACAATCATCGATGGTTAATTGAACCTCTTTGTTGTTGAATTTCAAGTTTGGAATTTTCACCTTTATGATGATAAATTCTTCATTTTGAGAAATCTCGAAATAAGGAGTTAACATATTTAATTGATCAAATATGTTTATTCATATATTATACTGTTTGATATTATTAACTTCAACTAATTTTGAATTTTTTTTTTTTTTTTTTTTTTTTTAACAAATATCCGATGAGAAGGGGGTGTGTCTGCATCTAGTAAACCACCCTGTTTACACTCCCGGGTAAAGGACCTTTTTTACTTTTTTTTTAGTGTGAAGAAACAAGAGACAAAACAAATACAGAAAGAGAGTGAGAAAACCAAAGCATGAAATATTGTCTCTCTACTATTTACACACTGAGGTCAATTTGATTTTATTTATAATTAATCTTCATACACATTATATATACATATTGTTTCAATTATGAGTGGTTACGATCGTGCTTTATCTATTTTCAGGTATGTTCTCGTTACAGTTTGAATTATTTACTTTTTTTTTTTTTTTTCAGATCTCTTTTTTGGTTTGCCACTGTTACTAACATTCAATCAGTCCTGATGGTCATGTTTTCCGTATGTGAAAGAATCATTATTATTTATGATTTCGAATCTTTTTTGATCCAATTGCCTTTTCTTCTGGTGTCATTTATTACCAGCGAAGGCCCCTCCCTGCCTAAAAAACATGAAAATTTGCCACCAAAAAAAAAATAAAATAAAAAGAAATAAACCCAACTTCAACTTATTTTTCATCTTATACATCTTTTCTTTTGAATTAAGTAATTACTAACATTGTTTAGAGGTCGATTATGCATCTGAAGCGGTAAAAAGAGGCACTTGTGTAGTTGGTGTTAAAGGTAAGGATTGTGTTGTTTTAGGTTGTGAAAGAAGAAGTACGTTGAAATTACAAGACCCAAGAACTACCCCATCTAAAATTAGCAAAATTGATGATCATGTTTTGTTATCATTTGCCGGTTTGAATGCCGATTCAAGAATTTTGATCGATAGAGCTAGAGTTGAAGCTCAATCTCATAAATTAAGTTTAGAAGATCCAGTGAGCATCGAATATATAACTAAATATGTTTCTGGTATTTTACAGAAGTATACTCAGTCTGGTGGGGTTAGACCATTTGGACTTTCCACATTAATTGCAGGATTCGATGTTAACGATACTGTACCAAGATTATATCTTACCGAACCAAGTGGGGTGTTTAGCAGTTGGAAAGCTAACTCAATTGGTAAGAATTCCAAAACCGTTCGTGAATTTTTGGAAAAAAACTTTGAAAACGAAATGAGTGAACAAAATACTACAGAATTGGCAATTAAAGCTTTATTGGAAGTGGTGCAAAGTGGTAGTAAAAATATTGAACTTGTTGTGATGAGACCAAATCTGATTGATCGTTTATCAAATGCTGAAATTCAAAAATTCGTTGATAAAATCGAAGAAGAAAAAGCTGATCAAGCAGTCCAAAAAAAGAAATGAGTTTATGTATTTATCTTTGAAATAAATTGCCACTAATGGTTTGTTACAGTTAAATGGCTTGTATCGTCATACCTAAGAAACGGAGATCCCGTGTGTAGAGTTATTGTCATTCCTAAAAAAAAGAAAAAAAAAAAAAAAATAGAATTCTTTTCTGTTAGAATCTATTAATATTATTAAAGAAAATTCAGTGGTGCAAAAGTTATTTAAAGAATATACTGTCATAAATGCAATTTGGGGGTTCTAATTTAATTTTTTCTTTGACATATTTAGCATCCGCTGTCCTCGATAATAATACTGCCGCACACATTGATTGACGTGCTATTTAAGAAAAAAATAGAAAAAAAAATAGAGAAAGTTGAATGGCAATAAGAGGATGCAATTGAAATTTAAAATCAAAACCAAGAATACTTGTAAACAAAGTTAGAGAGTTAAATAAAATAATAATATTCGCTCGAAGGCTTTTACAACCCCATGTCTCTCCGGGTGACTTGATGATTTGGCGGTTATATTCTTGTTTCAGATTTTTTTTTTTTTCTTAGTTGTTTGAGAATGGTATTTTTATTCCTTTTACATCTCTTTTTTGATCTTGACTACTTCATCATCTTTAGGTCTCTTATTTTTCAGCTTTTCCTTTTTTTTTTTTTTTTTTTTCTTACATCTTTATTAATTTTTCAAATTTATTGTCCCTCATTTATTGCTATTATTTTATTCCTTTCACTGATAAACACTCCGCCGAATTGATTCGTATTATTTCTCAGCTGTCGTCATCATGTATAATAATAGAAGATCAAGAAGCAGCCAGAACAGTCAATATCCATATGATCCTTCCCAAATGAGAAACTCTTATAGTGCAGGATCCATGAATCAAATGTCCCCGACTGAATCCTTTAATGAATCTTCTCATCACAATGAAATGAATTATATTAGTCCAATAAATTCAAACTTCAATGAATCATCAGTATCATTATCTACATTCAATATGCCATCATTGGATTCAACATCTTTAAATGACCAAGAAAGCTCTAATTTTAGACCTGGGAGAGGATCAATGGGGCGTGGATCAGTAATGGAAGATATTAGGTCTTTATATTATGATCTTGATCAAGAAAATTACGAGCCAGGCACTCCAACTAGTCATGATAGTAATCCTGCCCAATATAGAGATTTAGCTTGGCAAAATGTGATAACAAAAGTTGCCAAATCGATTGTTATTTTGAAATTCACAAAAATGCATAATTATGATACAGAACAAACTGGGATCTTTAAGACTCTTGGTTTTATTGTCGATGATGTTAATGGTCTTATATTTACTTGTAAAAAAATCATTGGTAATGGTCCAATTCATATAATTGCAATTTTCAATAATTTTGAAGAAGTACTTGTCAAGCCATTATATATTGATCCAGTTCATGATTTTATGATTTTAAAATTCGATGTTTCAAGAATCAAATTTTTAAAAATTCAAGGCTTGGAATTGGCTCCAAATTTGGTCAAACTTGGTTGCGAATTCAAGATTTTTTCTCTCAATAACAATTTAAATGATTATGATCATGAAGAAAATAACTTGATTGTTTTGAATGGATTCATTTCTAGATTAGATTGTAACTCACCATCTTATGGGTCAGGCCAATTCTTATCTTATAATGACTTCAACACAGAATATATGCAAGCTTTGACATATAATGCCTTCAAAAATGACGCAACAGAGAAAAAAGATCAATTTTTTTTAACTTGTGGCTCACCAGTAATTGATATTAATGGGTTTGTGGTGGCCTTTGAAACAGCATCTTTCATCAATAATCATGACACCTCTACATCGACAAATTTCTTGTTACCTTTATATCGTGCTCAAACTATATTATCAGAAATTCAAAATCGTTTAGAAAATGGAACATTATTTAAACAAGTCCATGTGAGAACTTATGAAGAAGAAGATAACTTTTTTGATCCAAATAATCCATCACCAGATATCAAAAATCAACACATGTCAAAACAAGGTATATCCTCAAATAGAAGTTTGAATATTCAAAACAGAATTAACATTAATCGTGGTACAATTCAAGTTCAATGGGTTTTGAAAACTTTTAATGAATGTAGAAAATTGGGATTACAAACATTGATTGAAAGTATTGCTCGAGAAAAATTCCCTGATATTAATGGTCTTTTGGTAGCCAAAGTAGTTTTACCTTACGGACCAGGTTATGGTAAAATCATTGAAGGAGATATTTTAATTTCTGTCAATAATTTTGATATTTGTTCATTAATTCAATTGGAAGAAATCTTGGACAATTCAATCAATCAGAATATTAGTTTAGTTTTACAAAGAAATGGTGAAAATATTAAAGTTAACATTGATGTTCAAGATTTATTTGATATTACAAACTTGAAATTCGTTCAATGTTGTGGTGCAACATTTAATGACATTAGTTACAATTTGGCTAGATTTTTCGTATTACCTTTAAAAGGGGTGTTTTTAAACCATTCTCATGGGGCATTTTCCGATATTGGTGATGACAATGTGATCGTTGATAGTATTGATGGTTTGGAAATTTTTAATTTGAATGACTTGGTCAATGTAATTCGAAGAATTCCAGATTATAAAAAAGTACCAGTTTCTTATAGATGTATTAGAAATTTGAATGAACAAATAACAAGAATTATCACCATTGATAAACATTGGTTCAAAGCAGTTAAAATTTTCCAATTCAATTATAAAACTGGATTATGGGATTATCAAGACATTGGTCAAACAAATTATTTACCATCTATTCCAATTAAATCTAAAACTGTTAGATTTGATCATAATGAACTTGCAGCAGAATTGGGTGGATATAGAAGCAATGAAATGTCAAATATTTTGAATATTTTGAAAAGTTTTGTCAAAATTGAAATCAATTTTCCTTATAGTGTCGACTCTTTCCCATCAACAATTAAAAGATGTTATGGTTTATTAATTGATAATTATAACGGATATGTTTTGGTATCTCGTTATTATATTCCACATGATTTGTGTGATGTTACAGTAATTTTTAATGATTCTGCTTATTTACCAGCAGAAGTTGTATTTATGCATCCATATCAAAATTATGTTATTTTAAAATACGATCCTTCATTAATTGATTTTGATCCTCAGTTTCAATCTCAAACTCCAAATTTCAATACTAATAACATTCTTTATTTGAGAAAACACCAAAAAGTTTTATTTGTTGGTTATGACAATAATTTCAAACTTACGGTTGCTGAAACTTCAATTAAAGATATCAAATCATCAAATAATATTCAAGTGAATCCATACAACCCGTTTTACAAATGTTGTAATTTGGAATTATTAAAAGTGGAAAACCAGTATGTTCAAAATAAATGTAATTTTGGTGTATTGTGTGATCCAGGTTCAGGAAAAATTTTAGGATTATGGTTAAGATTCAGCGTCTTTAGCAGCAATCAAAATGTGTCCTTAGCAAATACAGAAAGACCAACTATTAGATTTTCCGTTGATCATGAAGCTAGTAAAAGAATCAAAAAAAAATCAAGTCAACCGGTTGATTATTCTTATAGTATGGGGGTCGATATTCTACATATTATCAACATCATTTTACATTTCCAAGCGGTTAATAAACCACCAAAAGTTCGAATTTTAGAAGCTGAATTCAATAACATTAGTGTTTTGAAAGCAAGAATTAAAGGTTTGTCCAATGAAAGAATCGAATATATTGAAATCAAGTCAAATGGAAATAATAATAACAATAATAATAATACCAAACGTTCAAAAGGCCCGGAAAAATTGAATTTCTTGGAAGTTTCGAAATTGATTTGTTCAGATTATAGTATACCACCAAAAGTTGATGCCACTACCGGTAATTTAATTGAGAATCATGAAGATACTGGAGTTATTGTTGACAGTAAACAATTGATTAATTATAACAAAAATCAAGAATTGATGACTTTACAACCAGGTGACATTCTTTTATCGGTGAATGATAATTTAGTCAATAGAATTGCCGATTTGGATTTGATGTATTATAGTAAATATTTGAATTTCAAAGTTGTTAGAAAAGAACGTGAATTGAATTTCAAAGTGAAAACTCATGAAGTTTCTAATACTAATCATGTATTAATTTGGTCAGGATTAGTTCTTCATAGACCACATTTGGGAGTCAAACAATTGATTCATTGCTCAATGAATGGTATTTCTAATAATACTTCTGTTGGAGCTACCACAACAAAGGCATTAACTTTGGGAAATAGTGCCGCTAACCTTGCTTTACCTGATTCAAATAAACATCAACATCCAGGCTTACCAAGTGGAATTTTCATTAGTGATGTTGATCCTGGTTCACCTGCAGAATTATTCGGATTCGAACCAAATCATTTCATTACTCATGTCAATGACATTCATACTCCTGATTTGGACACTTTTAAAAAAGTGATTGCCAAAATTAGTATCATTCAACATAAATCAACTACATTAATGATGACTTCAGCTTTGAAACTTAGAGTGGTGAATTTGACTAATTATCCATTAATTTTACCAATTCAACCAAATTATTATTATAATCCAACAATCGAATTCAAAAAAGATAATGGTACTTATCAATGGGTTGAGCATAACTATTTGGATGAAAAATTGTTCAAATTTGATCGTAGTAGATACGAAGATTTTTACATTAGAATGTGAGTTTTCTCAAGTCATAATTTATTTTTTTTTTTAAAAAAAAAGATAAGAGGAACTCTTCATGTAATTTCCTTATTTTTTTTATATATATATATATATATATTTTTATTTTTTTATTTTTTCTGGTTTTTGGCTTTTGTTGATTCTTTGCTTTTTATTCTGTTTTTCCAGCTGGACTTTCTTTTCTGTCCAATGTATACCTTCAATTTTATATATGCATTTTTTATTTTTATTTTTTAGTTTATTTTACTTTAGTTCTAAATTCATTATTTTACGTCATGATCATTCAAAAAAAAAAAAAAGTGTAGTACAGAAAAATGAGAAAAATATAATACATTTTATTTTAGGTAAGAAAAAATGAAAATTTTTAAATATGTTATCAAAACATTCCTTCAAAATCGGCATCATCGTCTTCTTCATTATTGTTTTCTTCACCTTCCAAATCTATAACAATTGCATCAGTAGCAGCTGGCGGCCTTTGAGGCAGAGAATCGTCAATAATAATTGGGTTCAGACCAATACCGGTTTGAACTTGTGTTGGTGTCTGTTGTTGTTGTTGTTGTTGTTGTTGTTGTTGTTGTTGTTGTTGTTGTTGTTGAATTACAGGAGATGCTTCATTAAATTGTCGATTAGTGGCTATTACTGTTGCATTTGTAGCTGTTGATGAAGCAATAGATGGATTTTGACTCGGTAAATTATTATTTACAAAGCCAGGAGTCATTGAGACTTGATTGGTTGTTTTGACTGTATCTATTGCTATTGGATTTGGGTCAATTGTATTCAAAACTGTAGTTGTAGACGTAAAATTTGAATTTGTCACCATTTGCACATCATCATCAACGAGTTCAGGTTTAATTGTCGAGTCAGAATTTAAGACTGGTTGTCCGTGTAGCTGCGGCTGTTGAAGTTGTTGAGGTTGTGGTTGTTGAAGTTGTGATTGTTGAGGTTGTGGTTCCAAAATTTCAGATTTTATAATTTTATTATCAGTTTCTATTTTTACAGTTTCATCATGTTGTTCTGCAACAATCACTTTCTCTTGCTGTGTTTGTTGCTGTTCTAGTTTTTCATCTTTTATTTGCTCAGATTGGCTTTGTTCTTTCATATCATTTGTTGGTTCAACTTCTTTTATATCTTTTGTTTCATTTTCTATTACTGATTGTTGAATCTGTTGTTTTTCTTCTTTATTTTCTTCCACTTTCACTACTTTTTCTGCTTCGACTTCTATAACTTCCTTCATTTGTGTATCGATTTGCTCCTTCTTTTCTTTTTCTCTTTTTAATTGTCCTACTTTTTCTTGCTTCTCTTTTTCTTTTCTCAATTTCTCAGCTTGTTCTTCTTGTTGCTTTTGTAATTTTTCCTCCTGTTGTTGTTTTCTTTCTTGTAATTTTCTTTGTCTTGTTTCATTGAAATCGATTTTCACATCGTAGTTAGGATCATCATTTAATAATTCCTGAATTTCATTGATTTGAGTTTTAAATTTCCAATCACCAACCCAAGATGCTTTTTTATCGATAGGAATTGGAAATAAACTAACATCATTTTCGTTGATTTGATTAATGGCAATTTTGTTATTAATCAAAATGATTTCTCGTTTAAGTCTTGATGACATGAATTCAAGATCCGCATAGAATTTCCCGACACTATCTTGGAACTTTTCTCTTGATTCTTCGATGTTATGTGCAAAACTAGGATCAGATAACGCTTTTAGTTCACTAATTTTGCCTTCTCTTAAATATTCCACTGATGATGATACATGTTCCAAAAGCGCCACTATCTTATCATCAACTATATTTAGGGTTTTAAGCCTTTCCTCGACAAAATCAGAAGCTGATTGAGTCCCTGACATTTCTATTAACACAATTATTTTATTTGGCTAGTCGATTTCCTATTCTAAACGTTCACTATTTCTTAATTGTTTTTTGTTTTTTTTATTTTTATTATTGTCATTTCAACTTTTTCTGCAACTGGGAATCAAATTTTCTGGTGGTATTATTTTTTTTTCCTGTTGTTTGATATTTGCATTGCAATGCAGTGACATACATCGTTGTATGAGAAATTTATTGATACACCAACTTTACTGATACCAAGATAAAAAGAAAGAGAAGAAAGCTATATAACTTCATCTATCTATAAATCAGGTTATCAAGGATGAGTTTGTACTGCTGACATTACTTTATTTGGAAAAAACTGAGGGGAAAAAAAAAAAAAAGAAAATGGATCATCCTCGATTGTTTTTGATTTGTTAGGCATCTTGAAGTGGTGCCAGAAATGCACCCCAATTGGAGTTTAAATAATATACTTAAAAACCAGCCATGCCTAAGCTGTAGACATTTCCGGTAGTATTTTTTTTTTTATACGAATTTTACAAAGAACGAAAAGTGTGAATCTATTGTTCTTTGGAGCCGGAATTTGAACTGAAGATCTTCAAGGTCAATTAAGAAATGTACTTGTAGATAATTTTATCTCCGTTTTTCACTTGTTGGGGGAAAATCACACACGTGGGGGCGGGCTTTATTAGTGAATAGCATTCATTGAATGTCATTATAAATATGGTTTATTTTGGATGCTAATGGAGTGAAAAGAATTAATATGAGAATTTATGTAATTTATAAAAATTTTTGTTGGAGTCAATATCAAAATGGTATTTTTATCTGCTCTTGCTTCAATAATCGGTGCAGTCGCTGCTGCACCAACAATCACCACCGTGCCAAGATCTTCTTCTAGTGCTATTTCAACATCGGCTTCTTTCAACTCTTTTCCAACTAATATTGGTTATTTGGGAGACACAGCTACTGGAGAAGCTCCTTTTTTGGCACAAACAGATCCTGCAGCTATCACTTACGGTACTCCAACCTCTTCTTACACATTACCTCAACCTATTGAAACTTCTCTTCAAAGTAAAGATCATAAAGAAGGTGATCGTAATATCTTCGAATTGATGGGAACAATTTCTCCATATTATATTGGTGAAGGTTGGGGTATTTACGAATATGGCTTGCCACAACAGTGTTCTATCAAAGAGGTTCATGTGTTATCTCGTCATGGTTCTAAATATCCAGATGATGACATTGATACTGGAATACTTTTATCAGATATAAAAAACTTCACTGCGACAGGAGAAATGTCATTTTTGAATGAATGGAAATATTCACAAGGCTCTAACGTTTTGACCAAACTCGGTAACCAACAATTATTTGACAAAGGGGTTAGAACTTTCTTTAGATATGGCGATTTGTTTGAAAGTTGGGGTCCAAATGATACAAATAATGGAACTGCAAAATTGGTTGCTAGAGCTACATCTCAAGAAAGAATCACTGCATCTGCTGAGTATTTTCTTGCTGGGTTCTTTGGTTTAGATTGGCAAAATTATGCCGATTTGGAACTTATTATTGAATCAAAGGGATTTAATAATACTTTATCTCCAAAAGGAACTTGTGGACTTGCTAAAACAGCAAAGAAATTGGCAAAAAATTCCGAAACTAAAGCTTTCCGCAAATCGTATTTAAAAGATGCAGTCAAAAGAATCAATGGTAACTTGACTGGTATCTCATTATCAACTAAGCAAGTTTATGAATTACAAGAGTTATGCTCCTTTGAAGTTAATAATCTCGGCTACTCTGATTTTTGTGGATTATTCACTCAAAAAGAATGGGAAGATTATGAATACTATTTATCTTGGACTTGGTATATTGAGAATCTTTTTGCTTCACCTGTTGGTAGAGGCATGGGGATTGGTTGGGTCGAAGAATTCAAACAAAGATTATTGCATTCTAATGAATTTGACTACTCAACTTTGGCTGAACAAAATACTACTTTTGACTCTAATCCAGGTTATTTCCCAACTAACCAATCTTTATACTTTGATTTTACCCATGATACTGTCATAGCCAACATTTTCACTGCATTGGGCATGGAACAATTCAAATCTAACTTCAATAGTAATGGTACTTTGGGTAGCAAAGAATCACCATTTGATCTTTCTACTGTTGTTCCATTTGCTTCTCAAACTTATTTTGAAATCATTGATTGTGGTGCTCCAATTCCAGCAAACAGATCTAATATCACTTCTTACATCCCATTGCAAAATTCTAGTAGTACTTATGTTCATATGATTTTGAATGATCACTCTGTTGATTTGAATGCCAATTTCCCAGAATTTTGTGGAAAGAGAGATGATGGTTGGTGTGAATTTGGCCAATTCATGAAACATTTGGACACATTGTGGGAGAAAGCAGACTTTGTTAATGCATGTATAACTGGTAATTATACTATGAGTCAAGTTACTGATGGTCATCCAGTCTAATCAAGGGTAATTAATTAACTAACTAATCGATAATAATGAAAATAATAAAATGTAATTCTTTCAGCCAAATATCAAGAAAATGTTATTGATTTTCACAAGTATTTAAGACGACCACCTTTATTTTTATTTTTATTTTTTCTTTATGGATACCCCAAATACAAATTTATCACAGTAATTACTCACTACAGTAGACGTGGAATTGGACAATTACATCCATTTTGAAACGTTTGACTCGGCTCAAAAATTATCAAACACCACAAGCTTTAGAAAAAATATTCAATTACTGATCAGCTATGAACATTTTACGGTATAGATCATTCTTAAAATTTTAAACCTTCATCTCTATTATTGTTATTATATCATCATCTGTTTTATATTCTTCAATGCTTCAATAAAACTATTATCCTTCAAATCCTCCAAAAAAAAATCTGCAATCACATGCAAAGATAATGCATAACAGGGGAAAAAGTCACATTTTCGCCCACTGTGCCTGTCAATTGACTGATTTTATGACAGGTTTTGTTTTTACTATTTCAAATTTTTCTACCACCACCCCATATAAAATTGTATATGTGTGTGAAAAACTAATGAATAATCTAAACATCAAGTATAAAATTGAGCCATGGCGAGCAATAAATGGGAATCAATGGACAATAATTTTTTTTTTTTTTTTTTTTTTTTTTTTATCAGGATTTGACTTAGGTAATACCAATTAATTACCCAAGTTGATTAGTCCCACGTGGATCATTAACAATTAAATCAAGATAACAATAAAGATGATAGGGAGAAGATATCACGAAAACATATATTTATATTATAATATTATTCGTTCTTTTTGAGAGGACCATTCATTATATATTAAAAAAAAAAAAAAAATGATAATTTTAAATCCTCTTGCTTCAGTCGTTAATGCTGCTGCTATCCCAATATTCACGATTTCCCCCAGTGGATTTAGCGTTGTAACTGTTACTACGCCGATCTCTTTGAGCTCTTTCCCTACAAATATTGGTTATTTAGGAGAAACTTCGACAGCTGGAGCTCCATTTTTAGCAAATAATGATCAAGTAGCCATAACTTATGGTACTCCAACCTCTTCTTACACTTTACCTCAACCAATTGAAACTTCTTTACAAAGTAAAGATCATAAAAAAGGTGACCGTAATATTTATGAGCTAATGGGTACCACTTCTCCATACTATGTCGGTGAAGGCTGGGGAATTTATGAATATGGATTACCTGAACAATGCTCTATCAAAGAAGTCCATCTTGTATCCCGCCATGGTTCCAGATATCCTACTAGTGATATTGCTACTGGTTTGCTTTTGAGTAATAAAACGTATACCGCCAATGGTGAATTATCATTTTTAAAAGAATGGGAGTACAATCAAGGTGTCAATGTCTTGACTAAAATTGGTAACCAACAATTGTTCGACAAAGGGGTTAGAACTTTCTTTAGATATGGTGATTTATTTGAAAGTTGGGGTCCAAATGATACCAATAATGGTACTTCAAAATTGGTTGCTAGAGCCACTTCTCAAGAGAGAATAACTGCTTCTGCGGAGTATTTTCTTGCTGGATTTTTTGGTTTAGATTGGCAAAATTATGTAAATTTAGAACTCATTATCGAATCTACTGGATTTAACAACACTTTGTCTCCAAAAGGTGCTTGTCCGCTTCGTCAAAAAGCTAAAAGCTCGAAAAATAGTTCTGAAATGAAAACTTTCCGCAAATTATATTTAAAAGATGCAGTCAAAAGAATCAACAATAATTTAACCGGTCTTACTTTGTCAACAAAACAAGTTTATGAATTACAAAAACTTTGTTCTTATGAGGTTAACAATAATGGGGTTTCAAGTTTTTGTGGTTTGTTTACGCAAAAAGAATGGGAAGATTATGAGTATTATTTATCTTGGGATTGGTATAATCATAATATGTTTGGTTCACCGGTTGCTAGAGGTTTAGGTATTGGTTGGGTTGGAGAATTCAAACAAAGATTGTTGCATTCTAATGAATTTGATTACTCAACTTTAGCGGAACAAAACACGACTTTAGATACGAACCCAGGTTATTTCCCAACTAATCAAACTTTGTATTTTGATTTTACACATGATACGGTTATTGCTAGTGTTTTCGCCGCTTTGGGAATGGAACAATTCAAATCAAACTTTTCTATCAATGGCACTTTGGGAAGTAAAGATTCGCCATTTGATCTTTCTACTGTTGTTCCATTTGCTTCTCAAACTTATTTTGAAATCATTGATTGTGGTGCTCCAATTCCAGCAAACAGATCCAATATCACATCTTATACCCCATTGCAAAATTCTAGTAGTACTTATGTTCATATGATTTTGAATGATCACTCTGTTGATTTGAATGCCAATTTCCCAGAATTTTGTGGAAAGAGAGATGATGGTTGGTGTGAATTTGGCCAATTCATGAAACATTTGGACACATTGTGGGAGAAAGCAGATTTTGTTAATGCATGTATTACTGGTAACTATAGTTTGAGTGATGTAGTTAGTGATGGTCGTCCAGAATAAAAGATAGACAAGTTGAAGACGAAATTAGTGAAAAAAAAAAAAAAAAAAAAAAAAAAAAAATTCTAAAATTAGATTGAAAAATTTTCATCGTTTGTATTTTTTTATATGACAACTTACATAGATACCTATTAATATAGAGTTTACGCAAAGGTCTAGGTGAAAAAAAAAAAAAAAAAAAAAAAAAAAAAAACACAACAAATAAATGATCATGATGTCTTAGTTACTCAATTAATTAATCAAAGAACCATCATTTTTTTTTTGTTTTTTTTTTTACGCATCTAACAATAGAGAAGTTTGGTAAATATGTAGGGTTTGTAAAGATTTTTGTAAGATACAGATATCATAGGAAATGATGATATATAGAAATGATGATATAAAATCAATAATAATGTAATGAAATATTCCGTCAATGAATATATCATTCATTACATTATTGATTACTTACCGTGTGATAAACGAGAGTAGATCTTGTTAAAATTAGGAAATAGTAATACTAAGACAACAACAGAGGGTGTTGGGGTATTGCCTAATCGGTATCTGCCGAACGTAAAAGGGGGTATCTACACAGATTAATAGCCCTTGTCTCTCCCCCCACAATAAATTCGCTATCAATTTTTTAAAAACAAATCATATTCCCGGGACTTAACAAGTAACTAAATAAAAAAAAAAAAAAAAATTAATCCGCAATCCAATTTTTCCTATTTCCCGCATCAATAGAGTAATTAATTGAGTTTTTTTTTTTTTTTTTTATTCTTCCTTTTTTTAGTAAGAGTAATAAAAACTCAGTAATTTAAGAAAAAAAATAATAAAAAAATCAGTAACTACTACTACTACACTGTAAAGGGTTGAGTGAAATTTGATTTGTGTGTATGTAAAAAGCTTCTATTCAGTAACCGGTAGCGGATAAGTTCCGCAAAACCCTCTCTCTATCTGTTCTTTAGAAAAGCGCGTCCGTCCAGAGATTCCGGGATTTTGTAGTGAAAAGTAGCGATGCGTTGGAGGAGGGGCAGCTCTTCATTTCAAGGTGGGGCACTGAATCATCATCGCTATCTATCTTCTTCCTGCAGGTATTTTTGTTTGTTTGTTTTTGGCGGTTCCAAAGAATTCTTAGAAAAAAAAAAAAAAAAACCAATTACTTCATTGCGCTCTTGTATTTTTTTATTTTATTTTTCTTTCTTTCTTTCTTTCTTTCCGCTCATATTTTAATTTGGAACAGGGCGTTTTCGGGCTGTGACCGTTACCGTTTGGATATTTTTTTTTCTTTTTTTTTGTTTTTTTTTTGTTAAACCAACAAACACAATTAATATATATAATTTACAAATTCTTCTTTGATGATCTAAAAATTTATTATTGACTTTACAATGTCCCACTTTTCCGATAATACTTGACAATCACTTTATCATTCATATGTTTTAATATTTATCTCATCTCTTTCCTTATCAATATTCAATATTCACTTTCAACTTTTACTTTTTTTTTTTACTTTCTTTTTTTTTTTTTTAGGTCTCTCTTCCCTTTATTTGTTTTAATTAGCTTTTTTTTTCAATCACTATTTCTTTAATATTCAAACACCTCAGCCCATCGTCTCCATTATTATTCCTTCAATCATCTATTAATTCAAAGCAACTTTCAACTCAATAATCATTTTTGCAACCATTAATTTACATTTCATTATGACTCTTCAAGATAAACAAGATTCTCATCGTACGTGTTGTTATTATTACTATTGTTATTATTATGTGTTGTTTAGTTACCATCGAGAGGCAATCGATGGAATCTTCGGTAAAAAAAACAATTAATAAAAAAAATTTGCGGGAAGACGCCCGCGTGGAAAACCTTTTTTTTTAAAAAAAAATAAAATCGAAAAAAAGTTCCTTTCCGCTCCTCTGCGTATTTTTTTTTTTACTGCTTATTTTCCCTCGGACAACTCGTTCCTGATAAATATACTAACACAAAATTTATAGTCATTAGTAGATTACAAAATTCAAACCGTGCACAGCTTAAAAGCTTGAATCAATTTAACAACATTAATAATAACAGCAACAACAACAACTTGTTACTGAAGAAAAAAACTAAAAAAACCGACACTGGATTTTGTATCAAGACTTCCAAAAATTGGGTATTGCCTCCAAGACCTAAACCTGGCCGTAAACCTTCTCCTAATAACACCAACAAAGATGACTCCAAGAAGAAAAAACCAAAGAATTCTAACTTGAATGTAAATAATCCAAATAATAAACAACCTTTAAAACAAATTAGACATCAAAAACAACAACCCTCTCAAATTCAACCCCAAAAACAACAACAGATACAACCACAACTTAGAAAAATTCAAAAGCAAGAAGACCCAGTTTCATTGGATGACACTTTTATGGAAATTGAAATCTTAAAAGCAAATCAAGAAAATTCAGTACTTAAAGAAGAACTTTCTAAACTTGTTAAGGATTTAAAGCAACTTAGACTGAATCTTACTAATGATAATTTGTCTTCAACATCTTCTATTTCTACAATAACTTCTACAGAAATGACAACTAGTAATACCAATATTAGTAGTATATCATCAATCAGCCAATCATGTTCCTCAATTTTCTCTCCAAAACCAGTTGAAATGACCCAAGCAACTTCATTTGCATCGGTTGTTTCATCTCCAGATTTGACCTCATGCGTTACAACAACATTTTTGGATGATGATTATGAATTGATTAGTAGAAAAAGAACTCATGAAATCTTGGAATTGGATAATGACAATAATAACGATAATGATCCATCTGAAGACATTCTTGAACATCATTCTTTGAAATTGTCTAAACATGATATGGATCCTTTCCATCATGGTTCTTCTTCATTTACTAGTAGAAACAATTCAATTTCTCATAGTTTAGTCAATGGTACAATGTCTTTACATTCTTGTGATAATTTGTCTTTAGTGGATCCAACATTTGTTAAACCAATAGATGATATAAATAGTAATACAAAAAATGGTCGCTCTTCAAATTTCTTTGACGATTTTGTTATGAATTTGGGTAATCTTGATGAGGAGGAAGAAGAAGAAGAAGAAAAAGAAACCCCACGATCTCCGAAAACCCAAAAAGAGGATTCTGAGCTTAATGTTAAAGATTTTTCATTATTCAAAAAAACTACTCATGATAATAACGATGATGATGATTATGACGATAATAAAGATCATGATTCTGTTTCCGATGGAAACAGCAGTTTAATTCTTTCTAAACATAGCACTTTGGATTCCACTTTTGAAGAATTGAGTAAAATTTCTACTAATGCCACTTCAATCACTGATGATATTGAAAGTTTTTTCAAAGTAATCAATTTGCCAAATTCATTACTGGAAGAACCATCCGAATCTAACAATAATAAAGATTTTTCAATAGACAACATTTCTGATTTTCTTAATAATAATGGAACATCATTAAATGAGAAATATCAATTACTTGGTGATCCATTAACAATTTTGGATGATTTCAATAATAACAATAAAACTCAATTTGAAAATATGGATCTTGATGTGGATGATTTTGTGGATTTCAATTTTTTCAAAGATATGGAAAGTTCCTAAATGTGCAAAACTTAATTTTTTACCTTTATTATTCAATAACTTTTTTTTTTTTTTCTCTCTCTTATTTTCCCTTTTTTTTGGCTTTTTTTTTTTTTTTTTTTATTTTAATTTGTTTTGTTTAATTATATTTTATCATATCATTGCATTGGCTCCCATATCAGCCAGATATTTAATATTTTTTTTTTTTTGTTTTGTTTGGTTGTCATATTATTATACTCTCATATTTGATTACGTTCCTTAGTTATTCCCAATATTTTTAAAGATTTTTTGATTATTTTCTTTATATTTTTCATTTCACATTAATATTATTATTATTATTATTATTATTATTATATACATATACATTCCCCTTTCCCCTTTTCATATTTAATTATTTTTATTTTTTTTTTTTTTGCCTTTTCAAAAAAAAAAGTTGATGAACTTCTATTTTTATACATACAGTGATGCTTAATGATATTTCTCTTTTTACTAATTTACTAAATATGTGAACTAACTGACTGTATTTGAAAAGTAAAGATGTTATTCAAAATAAATCAGGGTGTATCACCCCCTTTGTATTTGAATGGGAAATTTTCACACCGAAAAAAAAAAAAAAAAAAAATAATGTCAAATATTTATTGAATTGAATAAGAATTATTATTGTGTGGGGGAAAAAACTCACCGAAAATGACGACACATTTTAGTCAACTTCCAGCTCATAGATTTGCAGTTTTACTGTTATATCGGTCACTACTTCGACAAGCCAAAATAATTTCCCAATCCAATGAAGAATCAACTAAAAATATCAAAAAACATGTTATTGAAGGATTCAAAATGAATCAAAAAATGAAAAATCCAATTAGATGTCATGAATATTTAACCAATGCATACGATTTACAAACAAAATTTTCTAAATTGATGAGTAATGGTTCTTCTTCTTCTTCTTCTTCTTCTTCTTCTTCTTCTTCTTCTTCTTTCAAATTCGATGAGGTAATTTCAAATTCAATTTTTGATGAAATTCGAGATCCAAGAATTCGAAAAAAACTTTTATTTGCAAATGATCATATTCCTAAGCCTTTAAAAACTATTGAACGAACAATTATTGTCAATGAAGATTTCAAAAAAAAACAAGGGGATTTACAGCATAAAAAATCAAAAATTAAATGGTATTTAAGAAACCTTGAACTGAAGAAAAATAACATTGAAAAAGGATCTAAACCAATTAGTGAGAAAAAATTGATTATTATTAAAGATAAAGATATAGATTTAAATTCAGATAGAAATTTGAAAATTTTGAAAATTTTGAATCATCGTCGAAATAAAAAAAGATATTATTTTTTGAAAAAAGTTTTCAAATTTCGAGGTCCATATCAAATTCATCAACAAATTAAAAGTTTTAGTTCTATTAATTTGAGTTTCCATTTTTTTAGAACTTGTTTCCCTCAATCGCCAAAATTAGGTGAGTTAATTAGATATGGATCAAAGATTAATGAACAAATGATATATTTGAAAACCAAATGTGAAGATTTGACAAAATATAGTGCAATGGAAGCAGATTGGGAATTTAGAATGAAAATGATTGAAAATGGAAACAAAATGGACAATAATAATAATAATAATAATAATAATAATAATATAAATAGACAAAAATTTCTTCGACAATGGTTATTTGCTTATTCATATTGTTATTATCGAATTGAAAAAAAATCTTTTTTTTTACAAAAATTAGTGAAAAAACATTATAATTTGAAATTAATCAAGGAAAAAATTAAACTTAAACAATCTAAAATGGATAAATGGCATCAAGATCAAAATAAAAAATTCGAAGATTTAGAAAAAGAATTGGAAAATTTCAAATCAAATAATAATGGAATTCTGCCTGGCCCATTTACAAATCCTACATTTGAAGAATTAATGAAAAAGTTTGGATTCTAAATGTATAATAGAAAGTCATAAAAACAAAAATACCCCCCTTAATAATAACAATAATAATGACAAATCATCTCTTATAAATATGTATCTTATTATCAACCATAAATTTAAATTAAATCGAGAAAAAAAAAAAAGAAAAAAAAAAAAAAAAAATTGTAATCATAAAACCTTAAAATATAGAGCCAGAAAATTCGTAAACAAATAGAAAAAAAAAAAATGCCGAAATCAAAACTCGGGTTTATATCCTTCAATTGTTTTAGCTCGTGTTTCTAAGCTTATTATAGAATCATCAATATCCATTCCATCATCATCATCATCATAATCATCATCATCTTGCTCATTATTATTATCAATTGAACTAGGGAATTTTTCAACAATTTCATTGCTCATCAACTCTTCAGGAACAATTCTATTACTATTTTTATTATCATCATTTCCGCGTCCATTATTTGTATCGATTTGTAAATCAGAAATTGCATCAATCAAAGATATTTGGTTATTTTTAGCTTGATGCTTCCAAACGTCTTCTAATAAAATAACCCCCGATTGTTTCAATTTATTATGATTCATGTCATATCTTGGCGGTAAAGCCATTTGTTGAAGATTATTCAAATTCATCAATTCACCAGAATATTCATTAATGAATAATTTATTTCTAAAACATAAATCATCAGTTTTCAATTGAGTTTGGTAGAAAATCGAACATTGATGGTGTCTTTTGGAACAATATATGTTCAAATAACTAAAAGGAGTCAATCCAGATCCGTTGAAATGTTGATGATTATTATTCAAAACATGAACGTTTTGCAGTAAAACTCGATTGATGTTTTTTTTCAGATCGGCGTTTCTTTCTGGTGGTAAATTACATAAAGGATACCCACAAATTCGATTTATGGTTCTTTCATCAACTAAGTTTATATATGAATCAACCGTTAAAAATCGACTAACCAATTGTAATACCATTGGTTCACAACTACCTTCGCATAAAAGATCAATGATTTCTAACGTCAACAATTCCGCTTGATCTCGAGATATATACCCGGAAGTTATGTAAAAACTTAGACAATTATTGAATAAATCGGGTAAAGTTGTTGGAAATTTGCTCATTTTATTATTATTATTATTATTTTATTTTGGTTTTTCTTTTCTTGAATATGATAGAGAAAACAACTGTAAATGTTATGTTTGATGTATTCAACTTATAATCCAGTAAATTTTATACTTTTCCTCTTTTTTTTTTTTTTTTTTTTTTTTTTGTTGGCGACAAAATAGGTGCCGAAACGATGGGTACAAAGCATCGTAAAATATATCAAACAACTATTATCATATGTAACATATAACTTTGATAAATTCATGTCCAAATAATGTTTTCTATATATATATATATATATTCTGAAACCCATTTATTAGATAAGATATTGGCTTACTGTTTGAAAATGAATACACCATTATAATAATATTGGCTCTGGGGCTAGAAAAATTCGAGTAACATTGCTATTGTTTAAACTAAAAACTCAAAGAATATTTCTTTCAAAATTTGTCTTCTATAATAGAAGTTTTTTATTTGTTAAGATTTACAATAAAACATTAACACACAAACATGGGTATTTTTTTTTATTAAAATAAAAAAGGGGGGAGATAAAATAAATTCTCACCAAAAGAATCAAAGAAATAAAATCGATCAACAAAAGAACTAACCAAGAAGAAACCAATAAAAACTCAACAACAGCACATAGAAAAATCTATTAAAACACACACACACACACCTTTTCTTTTTTCCAACTTTTTTTTTTCCGTAATTATTATTATTCATTAATACTCATAATATTTTTTTATTTATAATTTTAAAATATCATTTGTCATTTAGTAAACTGGAGCACCATCAGTGACAAGTTCAGTGGTGTTATAGGTACCATTGAAACAAGCATCAACAAAATCAGCTTTTCCCCATAAAGTGTCCAAATGTTTCATGAATTGGCCAAATTCACACCAACCATCATCTCTCTTTCCACAAAATTCTGGGAAATTGGCATTCAAATCAATAGAGTGGTCATTCAAAATCATATGAACATAAGTGCTACTAGAATTTTGTAATGGGGTATAAGAAGTTATATTGGATCTGTTTGCTGGAATTGGAGCACCACAATCAATGATTTCAAAATAAGTTTGAGAAGCAAATGGAACAACAGTAGAAAGATCAAATGGCGATTCTTTACTTCCCAAGGTACCATTGATAGAAAAGTTTGATTTGAATTGTTCCATTCCTAAAGCAGTGAAGATGTTGGAAATAACAGAATCATGAGAGAAATCAAAGTACAAAGATTGGTTAGTTGGGAAATAACCTAGGTTAGAATCAAAAGTAGTGTTTTGTAAAGCCAAAGTTGAGTAATCAAATTCATTAGAATGCAATAATCTTTGTTTGAATTCTTCAACCCAACCAATACCCATGCCTCTACCTTGAGGAGAGCCAAACATATTGTCAATATACCAGTTCCAAGATAAATAGTATTCATAATCTTCCCATTCTTTTTGAGTGAACAAACCACAAAATTGGGAAAACCCATTGTTGTTTACTTCATAAGAACATAATTCTTGTAATTCAAAAACTTCTTTTGTAGATAAAGTAAGACCAGTCAAATTTCCATTAATTCTTTCAACAGCGTTTTTTAAATAAGCTTCACGGAAAGCATTTGTAGTTTTGGTGTCGATGCCAGAACTATAAGTGGCATCATTAAGTGGACAATTTTCATATGGAGCCAAAGTGTTGTTGAAACCTTCTGATTCAATAATGATTTCCAAATCGGCGTAATTCTGCCAATCTAAACCAAAAAATCCAGCGAGGAAATATTCAGCAGAGGCAGTGATTCTTTCTTGAGAAGTGGTTCTGGCAACCAATTTTGAAGTACCATTATTTGTATCATTTGGACCCCAACTTTCAAACAAATCGCCATATCTAAAGAAAGTTCTAACCCCTTTGTCAAATAATTGCTGGTTACCGAGTTTGGTCAAGACATTGACACCTTGATTATATTTCCAATTGTTTAAAAAAGATAATTCACCACTAGCGGTATAATTTTTTTTGTTCAAAAGTAAACCAGTACCAATATTATCAGTTGGGTATCTAGAGCCATGACGGGCCAAGACATGAACTTGTTTGATAGAACATTGTTCAGGTAAACCATATTCATAAACACCCCAACCTTTGCCAACATAATAAGGGGAAATTGTGCCCATCAATTCATAAATGTTACGGTCACCTTCTTTATGATCTTTACTTTGTAAAGAAGTTTCAATTGGTTGAGGTAAAGTATAAGAAGAGGTTGGAGTACCATAAGTGATGGCAAGGTCATCGGTTTGTGCCAAGAAAGGGGCGCCAGCAGTGGCAGTGACACCCAAGAATCCAATGTTAGTTGGGAAAGAATTCAAAGAAGAGGTAGCATTGGCGGTGGTGCTTGAAGTTGGAGCAATAGTGATGACTGGTGCGGCAGCGACTGCTGCAATAATAGGAGCAAAAGCAGATAAAAGCAACATTTTATATGTATATATATATAGGAGCTGATAATGAATATTAGTGTTTTAATGTTTTATATTAGTTTTTTCTTAGTCTCATTATACATTCAGTTGATGAAGAATTGGTGATATTTATATATTAATGATCCCATCAGAATTGGGCATATAATGTTGGAGGGGCCCCTGCCCTCGAAGAAGCGCACGTGTGGGGTGGAAATGGGGTGTGTGTGAGTGATGGGATTTACGAGATAGATAGATTTTCATTACATTAAAAAGTAAAAAGTAAAGAAACGTTTGAAAGGGGGCATAGACTTTTCTTTTCTGAGATATTTTTTCATTCCTATTGTTATAAAATAACATTGGTTTTGAAATTCTTGGTATATATTTATTTATTATTATTGGTATTTTTTGGAAGTGAATTGTGTGTGGAACGCATAGACAACAAGAATTGTATTTATATAATCAACCGTGAGCTTTGAAAAATTCACATATCAACTGTTTTTAACAAGATTTATACAAGATACTGAAATTGAGAGAGAGAAAGAAAGAGGGAGGGGGCGTGGTGCCTGATTTGGTAGTGATATTTGAGTAATTTGGTGAGACATTCTTTCAATATGGTTGTGACAAACGGCAATCACCCATGTGCTTTTCTCTGTTTGGGAAGAATTTCTTTACCTGATTAGAATACCATGTATATACATACATGTATTATAAACTTTTGGAAATCCATAATATTTCCACTAATTATACTAGTATACTATTCACTAAACAAGAATTAGAATAATTAATAATTCGATTATTTTTTATTGAAAAACTGAAGTTACATTGTCTATTTTGCTAAAAAAAAAAAATAAAAAATACAAGTTCCCACATTTGGAGTAGAAGCCAGAACACAACACAAGATAGACAACAAATTAAAAACTTTTAAAAAGCAGCCATTTTTATAGTTCAAAGAATTTTCACTAAAATTGTTATTTTGTTCAACATTCTTTTTTTTTTCTTTTTTTCTTTATTTATTTATTTAATTTTATTTATTTTTCCATTGAAAATATCTGCATAAAAGTAATTTTGTGATCTCAACCAACAAAAGAGCTAGTGCTCATCACTTTTTTTAAAAAACAACATTTCAAATAATAGTAGACATACTACTGAAAAATGTAAATATCTTTTCTGTTATATAAAATAACAATTTTTGATAAATTCATCAAAGAATGGTGGTGTTATGATGTCAATACCGTACAACAATAATAGTGAGTCAATTAATATTGATTCCCGTGATTTTGCTTATTATTAGATAACCCTGCTTCTATTACTTTTGATGGAAAGAAAAAACAAAAAGACAAAAAAGAGTAGAAAAAAAGGTATTTGACGTAACACATGAAGGAAAGAAAGCATCTACTTTTTCTTCTTCTTTTTCTTCTTGATTGAAACAATTTTATCATACAATCATATATTCACAATGGTTTCTATTAAATGTATAGCCGATGTCTGTTTAATCCCAGTATGTATTATTATAAAATGCATTGATCATTGAAAATTAAAAATAAATCACCAAATCAAAAAAAGGAAAACTATTGATGATAAAAAAAATATAACGTACAAACAAACATGCGTCATCATCAATGATAATAATAATATTGATGATTTGATTTGATTTTTTGATTCTTTTTTATTTTTTTTTTTTTTTTTTTTTTTTTTTTTTGAAATCTTTAACTAATTGAAAAAAATTAATTGATAATAATATTAAAAATAGATTGGAACAGGATCCCCATCAGTCTCTAAATACGTTACAAAATGTGAAAGTATCATTCGTAAAAGTCATTTAAAATCAACATTACATTCTGCCGGTACAACCATCGAAGGCCCTTGGGATGAAGTCATGTCTTTAATTGGTTCTATGCATCAAATCTTACATGATGAAGACGGTGTCTTAAGAATTCAATCCGATATTAGAGTAGGAACAAGAACTGATAAAGCTCAAACCGCTGCAGATAAAGTTAGAACTGTTGAACAACAATTGAAAGCTTTGAAATGAATATTAATTAATTTTATTTATAAAAGCAAAAGAGCAGATTCTATACATCGACAATTACTTTTCTTTCAATGAATATCCATCGATAGTTTTTAATAATACTTTTTAGCAAGTCTACATATGTAAGCTACATGGTTAGTCTTCATTTTTTTATTGCACATTAAAAATCCACTTCCATTTGTACCAAAATTATATATTTATTAATTTTTTTTTTTTTTTTCTTCCTGTTTTTCACTGTTTTTCCAATTTTTTTTTTTTTTTTTTTTTTTTTTTTTTTTTTTTTTTTTTTTTTTTTTTTTTTTTTTTTTTTTTTTTTTTTTT